>NW_020869029.1:713806-718806 GCF_003789085.1 Penaeus vannamei | reverse complement strand
AGATTGCAGCAGCGTCTCCAAGAAAAAAAAATAAAGTATAGAGAAATGCTGGAAGTTATACATATTCCATTTCACAAACACACATTCTTTTCTTTTCTTTTCTTTTTTGTCTCTCTCTCTCAGCTGGAAGAATACAATTCCATTTCTTTTCTATCTTTTTTGTCTCTCTCTCTCGGTGTGTTTTTTTTCTACCCCCCCCCCCTTCCTCCTATTACTTCCTCCCCCTCCCCCCCTCCTCTCCCTCCCCCTCATGGCATCCGGACTGAAAAGTCATGAATAGCTGATTACTGCAGTAAAACTCTGTGATGACTGGACTTGATACGGTGGCTGATCTACCCCGAGATAATGCCAAGGGGTGAACAATATCTTTTTTCTGCTTTTTTTTTTAGCTTTTTTTTTTGTTTGTTTGTTTGTTTTTTTGGAGTTCTCTTTTTCTTTTCTTTTTTGTTGTTCGTTTTTCTGTGATTGTTTTTTTTTATATATATATTAATATTAAATCTTTTCCCGTTTCTGTGTCATTTCTCCGTTTTCTTTCGATAATTATTTTTAGTTATTCCTTTTCCTATTTTATTTCCCGTTTTCTTTCAATAGTAATCCTTATTATATTCCCGTTTTCCTATCTCATTCTTTCATTGATCTTTTAAATCTCCTTCCCCACTTTCTCCTTTACTTTTTATTTTTCGGGCCTTATCTCGTCGTCTCTCTTCTCTCTACTCTCTCTTCCTTCTCTCTTCTCTCTCTCTTTCTATTCTCTCTCTCTCGCTCTCTCTCTCTTCTCTCTCCTCTCTCTGCTCTCTCTCTCTCTCTCTATCTCTCCCTCTCTCTCTCTGCCATTCTTCCATCATCCTTTCTCTTACCATTCTTTCCTCTCGGATCGCCGTAATCACCAAAGTTTGAATGGACGGAAAGAACACGGCGAAAGTGGCCGAGCTGCAAGAAGAGAAAGATTAGCGACGCGCGCACAATTAAACCTCGGGCGAGAAACCTTAAACTCTTTTCGGGAATATTTGCCTTGATACGGTTGAGGCTTCTCGTTTGTACGCATGCGAGGTCCCTTGTCTTCATCGGCGGGGACGCGGACTCGCACGCACGCTTATAAGAGATTGCTGAGCTAATAAGTGTGTCTGTATACGTGCACACGCGCACATACATGTGTGTGTCTATAACATGCATGTATACACACGAGATATATATATATATATATATATATATATATATATATATATATATATATTATATATATATATATATATATGTGTGTGTGTGTGTGTGTGTGTGTGTGTGTGTGTGTGTGTGTGTGTGTGTGTGTGTGTGTGTGTGTGTGTGTGTGTGTGTGTGTGTGGCGTGTGTGTGTGTGTGTGTATGGCATGTTTGTGTGCATAAGTATGTATGTATGTAATATATGGGGGGGGGGGGGGAGAAGACATAGGAAGAGAAAACCAGAAAAAAGTAGAGCATGAAAGATTAAACAAACGAGAGAGAGAGAGAGATGGAGGAAGAGAAAGAAACTGACACAAATAAAGAGGAAGAAAGAATACAATTGACATTCCATGACACATCTTTCATTCTTTCTATATTTTTTTTCCTAAATGGTCATTATCATTATTTCTTTAATTATCGTTGTTGTTGTTTAAGTTTAAAAAATATTACTATCATTATTGTCTTTATCATTATTATTATTGCTATTAATATCGTTATCATTATTGTTATTATCATTATTATTATCATAATCATCATTTATCTTATTATTGTTATTAATTATCAGCATTGTTGCTATTATCTTTTTTATCATTATTATCATTATCAACATCATTATCATTATTATTAGTATTGTTTTTATTATTTTCATTATTATTATTAACGTTATTATCTCTTTTCCTTTTTACTAGTAGTAGTTTTAATAGTAGAAGTAGTAGTAGTATCATTATCACCATTGCTATTATCATTATCATCATTGCCTATTTTATCATTATCACATTATTGCTATTTATCATTTATCATGCATTGCTATTATCATTATCATCATTGCTATTACATTATCATCATTGCTATCATTATCATCATTGCATTAATATCATCATTGCTATTATCATCATTGCTTTATCATTAATCATCATGCTATTATCATTATCATCATTGTTATTATCATTATCATCATTGCTATTATCATTATCATCATTGCTATTACCATTATCATTATTTTCATTATCATTGTTATTACGTATTACCTAATCATGGCAATAATGGCAATACGTTTTCGAATTTAATGCTTGAAATACTGAAATACATGATTCATTGACCATATGCAAATCAGACTCGGGAAATGGTATGAGAAATACTGATAGTACAAACGTATGGGAGAAAGAAGAAAGAATAAAGAGGAAGAAAGAGTACAAGAAAGAATGCCTGCAATGATGATATTCATAATGATTAAAATTGATTACTGTTTTAGGAATGACAAGGATATTGTTAACAAGGATAATGGTATTGGGTTTAAATTACCGTAATCGTAATAGTATTAGTACTGCTACTATTACTTATGTTAATATTTATGATAGTAATGTCTGTGAACAAAAAATTAATAATGATGATAAGAATTATGATGAAAATTCTGATGATATATGAAAAAAGGGATGCTAGTAATAATGAGAATGATAATAATGATAATAGATAATACTAATAATGATAAGAGTAATAGTAATAGTGATGAGAATAATCATAATGATTATAACAATTATGAAAAGAGTAATAAGAATGAAAATAAAGATATCAAAATAACAATAACGATATTGATAATAATACTCAGAAAAAATATAAACACATGACCGAAAATTACGAAGAAGAAACATAAAGGAATAACTTAGAAAAGCAGTCCTTGATAAAGAAAAAAAAATGTAAACAAATAAATGAAAAAAGTAAATATTCTCTGTCTTGGAATTGAGGGGCTGCGACCTCGTGTCCCTTGACCTAGGATGACCCATTAGGAGACCTGGTCCTCGCCCCCAGCTTATCCTTCGCGACAGAGGCAGACATCATCTATCCATCTCTCTTTATCTCTCTCCTCTTTCTTCTTTCTCTCTTTCTTTCTTATTCTTCGTCTTTCTCTCTCTCTCTCTCTCATCTCTCATCAATCTTCTCTTCATCTCTCTCTCTCTCCTCTCTCTCTCCTTCTCCCTCCCTCTTCTTTCTCTCTCTCTCTCTCTCTCTTCTCTGTCTCTGTCTTGTTGTTCTCTCTCCTCTCCATCTCTCTCTATCTCTATCTCTATTATATCTATCTCTCTCTCTTCTCCGCTCGTTCGCTCTCGCTCTAGCTCTCGTCAGCTCTCCTCTCCACCACTTCCTCTCCCCGTCGGCTCTTTTCTCTCTCTTCTCTCCTCACTCTCTCTACTATCTATCTATCTATCCTATGCTATTCTATCTATCTATCTAATCTTAACTATCTATTATCCTATCTATTCTATTCTATCTATCTCTATGTCCGCTCTCCTCTCGCCCTCTCTCTCTCTCTCCGCTCTTCGCTTCGCCTCAGCATGAAAGATCTGGCTCGTCATCCCTCCATCTCTCATCTGTTAAGTCTCTTCCGACCTCCGCAGATTGGACCGTATGCACGCGGTCTCTCTCTCTTTTCCTCTCTCCTCTCACGCTATTTCTTTCTCTCTTGCCTTTCTCTCTTTTCTCTTCTTCTCTATTTGTTTGCCTCCTATCTATCTATCCTTTTTTGTCTATTTATCCTCTCTTAACTTCGTTAATTCTCAGACGATAGAGCTTACCAGATGTCGATTAATTCAGCTATTGTTGGCAAAGCTTAATATCAGCTTTCTCTGATTTTTTTTTTCTTTTTTCCTTTTTCATGTACGTGGTCTTTCTTAGTCGTAAAGTTTGTTCGGATTGGGTTTTGGGAGAGAGGAAATACATAAATACCTGATTACTTGATATAATATATATATATATATATATATTATACTTATATATATATATATATATATATATATATATATATATATAAATTACAGAATGCACACCACGACAAATTGTAGGTCGAGTCCAACACACACACACACACACACACACACAACACACCTATAGAATAGAAGATAGATAGATTATAGATATAGA
This sequence comes from Penaeus vannamei, assembly GCF_003789085.1. Classification (NCBI taxonomy): domain Eukaryota; kingdom Metazoa; phylum Arthropoda; class Malacostraca; order Decapoda; family Penaeidae; genus Penaeus; species Penaeus vannamei. Next base: position 714,690 of record NW_020869029.1, on the reverse strand, counting down.
ATAGACATGAGATAAATACAATATGCAAATATACAATTGTAATATTAAATACATATATATAATGTATAATATGTGTAATATATAGAAATCGTATATATATGTGTGTCTATGTCTATGTGCTGTTGTGTGTTTGTGTGTGTGTGTGTGTGTGTTGTTTTGCCCGTGTGTGTTTTGTTGTTGTGGTGTGTGTGCGACGTGTGTTGTGTGGTGGTGTGCGTTGTGTTGTGTGTGTGTGTGTGTGCATCGTAGCGTGGGTGGTGTGTGTGTGTGTGTGGCTGTTGGTGTGGTGTGTGTGTCTATGTGTGTGCGCACGTCGTCATCTCCTCGTCGTCGCTCTCTCGCTGTCCCGTGCTGCTGGTGTGGCTGTCGTGTGTGTTGTGTGGAGAGAGTAGAGAGACGCAGACGAGCGGACGACACGAGTTACATTTTCCCTAAATAAACCGGCGGAGATTACACATGAAATCCCGGTAAGAATATCATTCAAGATTGCCCACGCGCTTCCCTAAATGTCGCTCCTGCAAAATTATATCTCCTTATCTTCTAACTAGACATGGCCATTTATGGAGGGGTTCCTGTTTCAATGTTTTTTTTCCTTTTTTTCCCTCTTTCCTTCACATTTCCGTTATCACAGCTTTAATTATTAGTTATTTTTTGGTCATCCACATTATGGATTATCCGTTGTATTGTTAATTTGGCCATAAATGAATTATTGGTTTTTTTATCCATTTAGGATAATTAGTAATTTCATCGTCTTCTCTCTCTCATCTTCTCTTCTCTTTCATCTCTCTCCTCGTCATCCTCTTACTCTCTCTCCTCATCTCTCTCTCTCTCTCTCTCTCCTCTCTTTCTCTCTCTCTCCTCTCTTCTCTTTCTCCTTCCTCTCC
>NW_020869029.1:693986-696486 GCF_003789085.1 Penaeus vannamei | reverse complement strand
CCCTCTTGCCTCCTTTTTTCCATTCTCACTCCCCTCTATCCCTCTCCCCTTTCCTTTATTTTTCCTCTATACCCCCACTAATTTTCACGTTTCCACCCTTCTTTTTCATTTTCTTTCGTTACCCAATATTTCTCCTCCCCCTCCTCTGTCCCTTCCTTTCCATTTCCCTTCCCTCTCCCTCCCCTTCTTCATTTCCCTTCTCTCTATCTCTTTGCTCCTCGCTTCTCCCTCCTCTCCCGTCCCTAAATCTTCTCCCCCCCCCCCCATCTTCCCCCAGTTCATCTCCTCTTTCCCCCCTCCCCTTCTTTCCCACTTCTCCCTCCCCTTTCCCTCACCCCCTTCTCCCTTCCCATTCCCCTCATCCCTTCTCCACTCCCCTTCCCCTCACCTCTCCAGCACCTGTACTTTCCCAGGATCGCAAACACCATAACCATTATATCAATTGTGGAAGATTTAGCTCCATTAGCAGCACAGACCCTCCCGTTACCCCCTCCCCTTCCCCACTTCCCTCCTCCCCTCATTTACTCACCTGTGCTGCGTATACTTTTTCCGCCTTTTCGTGAGTTTCTTTCTCTCTCTCTCTCTCTCTCTCTCTCTCTCTCTCTCTCTCTCTCTCTCTCTCTCCTCTCTCTCTCTCTCTCTCTCTCTCTCTCTCTCTCTCTCTCTTTCCTGTTAACAAGTTTTCTTCACCTTAGTAGGGTAAAGTTGCAATGTTTGCAGTTGGTATTCTAAAAAAAAAAAAAATCCCATTATAGCATTCGTCACCTTAATCCCATCATTTTCCCTCTTCCTCATTTACTGCTCGTTTCTCTCCATCTCTTTCTCATTCTGTCACGCCATTACCCTCTGCCACACTCTCCCTGTTCGTCCGTCTCCTTTCCTATGTCTCTACATTTGTTATACTCTCACTCTCACTACCGCTTCTCTCTCTCTCTCTCTCTCTCTCTCTCTCTCTCTCTCTCTCTCTCTCTCTTCTCTCTCTCTCTCTCTCTCTCTCTCTCTCTCTCTCTCTCTCTCTCTCCCCCTACCCTCTTCATCTGTTTCTTTCTCTCTCTCTCTTTCGCCCTCTCTTTACCCTTTTCGCTGTCACCTTCTATCCCTCCGCCTCTCCTTCTCCCTCTTCCCTACTTCCGTCTCCCTCTCTTCTTCCTCTGTCACCTCTCCCACTTATTCCCTCTCCTTCCGTCCCCCTTCCTTCTCCCTCCTCTCCCTCCCCCTCCTTCTCCTTCCATAGCCCTCTCCCTCTCCTTCTGTCCCGCATCCTCTCCCTCCCACTCCCTCCCATGTTCCCTCTTCCTCCCTCTCTTTCCCCTGCTGCCTCTCCCTTCTTCTCCCTCCCCCTCCCTCCCCTGCTTTCTCTCCCTCCCTTGCTCCCTCTCCTCTCCTCTCCCTCTCCCTCCCCTGCTCCCTCTCCCTTCCTCTTCCTCCTCTGTTCCCTCTCCCTCCCTCTCTCTCCCCTGCTCCCTCTCTCTCCGTTTCCCTCCCCTGCTCCCTCTCCCTCCGTTTCCCTCCCCTGCTCCCTCTCCCTCCCCTGCTCCCTCTCCCTTCCTCTTCCTCCTCTGCTCCCTCTCCCTCCCTCTCTCTCCCTCCCTCCCTCCCTCTCTCTCCCCTGCTCCCTCTCCCTCCATCTCTCTCCCCTGCTCCCTCTCCCTCCCCTTCTCCCTCCCCTCCCTCTCCGTCCGTCTCTCTCCCTTCCCTCCCTGCTCTCCCTCCCTCCCCTGCTCCCTCTCCTTCCCCTGATCCCACTCCCTCCCTCCCCTCCGTCTCCCCCCCCCCCCACCAGGCCTTCCATCCATCCACCATCTCCCAAACCGCGGATACGCGGCTGGAGGTTTGCGTGCTTGTCTTAATACAAGTCAAATTAATACCCGCCCATCATTAAAGCAATTACCGAGGGGCCTAATCGCTTGCCGGATGTGATATGTCGAGACTGCAATATTTTACTCCTTAACGCCCCTCTTCCCCCCCCCCCCCCACCCCACCCACCCACACCCTCCGCCGCGCACCCGCTTCGTTATCCGAAGGTAAATGTTCTTGGGGAATGATAACAGGGGGAGGGGGGATAACGGTTCTCTTTTTGTTTAAGGGAGGAAGGGAGGGAAAGGGGGAGGGAGGAAGGAAGGATGGAGGAGGGAGGAATGGGATGGGGAGGGAGTGAATGAAGGATGGGGAGGGAAGGGAGGAGTTGGAAGACGAAAAGGAGAGATAGGAGGGAGAAAATGAAGGGAAGGGAGGGAGAAGGAGAGAGAGAGAGAGAGAAATGTAGGAGGGGAGGGAAGGGAGCAGAGAGCGAGAAATTAGGAGAGGGGGAAGGGAGGGAGGTAGAATAGGTGAGGCGGAAGGAGAGGTAAAGAAGGGAGGTGAGGGAAAAGAGGGAGGGAAGGGAGGATAGGACGCTAAAGGAGGGGAGGGAGGAAAGGAAGTTAAGGAAGGGAATAGAGGAGAGTGAGAAACGGGAGGAGAGTGAAGACAGGGAGGAGAGGAAGTTAAGAGAGGAGAG
>NW_020869029.1:658986-663986 GCF_003789085.1 Penaeus vannamei | reverse complement strand
GTCTCTTCGCCCTCCGACGGAACACAATCAATAAATCAATTAGATCCGCAAAGAAACCAATTTGATATCAACATTAATAGATTATTAGAATGATGGATGTATTGAAGCGGTGTCAGGATCGTGTAAAAAATAAAAATAGAGCCTTCAAATTTTATCGTCATCTTCGAAATTATACATATACATCAACCATTACAATAAAAAACAACTAAATAGGCAATAAGATTGATATGATAGTAGGAATTATAATTAACACCGAGTAATAGGAAAGGGAAAATTCTTGTGAGTGGATGGGGATGTGTTAATCGACCATAATAGGATCCGATGTAACATAACGTCGATCAAACAGCAACATCTCGGCGCATGAGTCGCGCGAGCGCATTACATGTAACAATGTGGGTGGTGTGTTAAATTTATCTCTATTACGTGTGCAAATATAATAATGAAATAGATTAAACAATTAAAGGATCCAATTAAGTTAACCCTGATAATAATAATATGCAACCTGATTGAGTGAGGCAGTGAAAATTAATTTAATAAACCCACTAATTAGTTTATATTAGTATAAGATGATTTTGAATTAATTGATAATATACACCCAAACTAACGAAATGTAGTAGCTTAATAGTAATTAAAATAAATCTACACCTATATCAAACCTCCGATGAGTTACAAAAATGATTGTATGAATAACCTATATCCCAACCAATGAATGATACCGGACTAAGTATTAATACCACATTATATATAAAATTACTATGGTAAATAAAAAATACTCAAACTAAGATGAATTATACCATATAGTTTACTACTAACTGAATAATATGACCTAAAATAATATGAATATTAATATAATACATAACATAAAATAAATAAACAAACAATATTAATTATTATGTTTATTGTCGTAGTAGTAATGTTAGTAAACTCCAATAGTATTATACTTATATCTAGATATATAACTAATATCCTTTACCTGATAAAAAATAGTAACAAATAAGATTGCCAATTAACATATAATTCCAACATACTAGTCAGGATATATGATTAACTTCCGCTGCTAACTACTAATGCAATATAAGTATATAACTGAATATCTAGTTTTATTATATTACTCCTACAACGAATGATGGCGATTGATGATAAATGATTAAATAATTTGCCATCGATTATAAATAATGATTGAATCCTAAATCAATCAAACCATTATATTTAATGTGAATTTGAAAAACACCCATCTTCTAATCCTGCTCATTAATCTAAACGCGATTAGGTGTGAAATAAATCATGATGTGGAATAATTAAACTTAAATTTATTTGAAATAATAAATGAGACCAAGTTTCGGAAATTCCTCACCATTGATCTTCGGTCTGACTTAAAAAATGGAATATCCAATGTGAGATTCCGAAACTGTCTCATTCTTTTCTCAATTAAATCTATGGTTTGTGTCATTTTGTGGGTTCTTTTAGCAACAAACATACAAATCCATTAATGATAATATGATGATAATACATGAATAATAATAATTGAAGTAGCTTGATTTTAATGACAATCTTTCTAATATAGATAGATCTATTTGTAAATCCATTGATGAGTGGTTAACTATTCTTCAAACCCACCAGAGAGTCTAGATCGGCCATTCCATCCTGCATCCGAAGTTCGGCGAGTGACTGCGCAGACCAAATCTCTACCTTTATGGAAAGACAGCGACTCCGTAAGGTTGGAATATAGACTTTTCGCCATAACCAATGAACCCGAGTAAAATGTCTCGAAAACTGAAGCATATAATGATAACTAGTAAGATGCTCCTTATAACTATAAATTCCAAAGGCCACACTACCGCCTCCCCATTTACAGCCATCAGTTATCCCCACACAGTTCAAAACAACTGTCGAGTCGGACTGGGACTGGTCCCAGTCATTATGAGTAAAATTCAGACGTTATCGTATGTAAGTATGATCATGAATTGTTGCCACATCATTGTAATGACGGTGAGGTGGAGGGGGGGGGATCGAAGTAGGCTTAAACACACGTTGAGAAAATCTGATTGGGTCTCCGATTGTCGATAAGATATTGCCAAAAGTTAGAACGCACACAATGCATAGTGTTGTCTGTTTAAATTCTAATTTTCTCATTGCTTAACCCACGATGCAGGAGTTCACACTTTTACTCCAGCTTAATCAACAATCCGTGTTATGTGAAAAGACCTGTCCAACCGTCTTTAGGATTAACATTCACAGCGCTTTATGTATGTTCCAGCACACGAGATAATCCGGATATTGAGCATGATTACTGACCAGTGGACCCCTGAAAAAATTTGGAGTCGAAGACGCCACGATGCACCGTCCGGAACATCACCCTATACTGCGAAAAGCCACTTTGACCCGTATTTCAGCAAAGCAACAAATTCCGCATTTCACAACAACGCGAGTCGGCTAAGGCGGACGCGACCGCTGCGTGAAATTCCAGGGCGCTTATATAGCGTCGTGGATCTAGTTATATACCAAACTCCGTCGCATTTCTTTCCATGTGTGCGGAAATGCTAGTGTTCACATAAATCTGCGCAAGTTGAAAACAAGCTGCAGTTATGCATTGAGAGACTTTTGCCGTCGTTAAATATGAAGGGATGAAATGTGCGAAGTATGCCGGATCTGCCCTGTGATGATTAAAGAATTATTCGAGAGAATATGGAAAAAAAATGTGCCAAGTTGAAAAGCTTATGTGAAGCCTGTTTATGCCCATTATTTTATTTTAAAGTTGTTATATCATGCATATTATCTATTCTGCCCGGATTTAATTGATTAAGATATGTAGTCATACATACCAAGACGAACTAGCGTTTGTTAAATCATTTATCCTCTTGCATACAGGAATTTGCAAGTTCCCATTTAAATCATTGACTTTGACGAAACAGCGGATGGGTTAGTCTTTACGGACATCGTTATTAAATTATTTATCCGAGATGTTATTGTGAATCAAATCCATCTTCCCACGGAAGGCGGACTGTCAGCGATAACCGGTGAATACAGAATATAATGTTAATGCCCCTAGTGAGAAATTGCTTCTTGCATTTCCTGATATATAATTACTGCCAAGTGTGCAGTTACCGATATATTCTAAAAATATGAATCAATGTAGAATTCATATATATCGGATTAGAAGCGTAATTTATGTAGAGTAATCTTTCGGGAGGTAACTGATCATATGATTAATTCTTGTAACTATTCGAGTTATGCCATGTATATTGAAACTAGTAATGGAGTGATGATTTACATCGATTATTTTTATAATACTAATATTAATGCTGATAGCGGTAATATTAGTAATGATGATAATCACAATAGTGATAATACTAATGAGAATAATGACTATGAGAATAATGTTGATAATAATAAGGATAATAAAGATACTGATAATCGATAATTCATTATAATGATCCTGCTAATGATGCTGTCGGTGATAATGACGATGATAATGATAACAACACTGAATAAATGACAAGGGCAATATAACCCAAACACAAAACTGGCGACAACAACAGCAACGAAGCCAAGCGGACGCACTCCTTCGCGGCCAGCCGCCCTCCACCGTGCTTGGGACGACGACCCCGCGGTCCCGCCCTTCCCAGTCACCGCTTCGACCACAGGGCCTAGGGCCTCTTATCGTTACGCGCTCCGGGCACTGGGCACTCAGCTCTGACACCCACGGTCCGCAGCCGCAATGCGTCACCGCTTGCACTCTGCTCGGCCCGCAACATTTCTGAGTATTGATGGTTTTATTGGTAAAACTTATCTGTTTTCATCGTAGTTATTATTGTTGTTTACATTATTATTATCATTCTCATATAGTAGGTCGTCCCATCGTAGTGCTGCAATAGATGTTACACATAGAGATAGGCCATCAGTCTCATTAATACCTATGATATTGTCATTGTATTTTAATATGGTGTCATATGCTCTTATTACACATTGCCCCCATTAGCACACGGAAACTGAAGCTACGAATTAAAATTTATTATGATATCTTTAAGATATTTAAATAGTTTTCACTTTTGTATGTATGTTGTTATCATTATTGTTAATTATTACATTTCAATTTTTCATTATTATTATTCAAGTCATTTATCAGTTCATTCATGTGTGTGTATCAATTTAATATATTTAACTAACATCACGTTTGAATCCTTTACCTTATCAATTGTATATGTAAAGTGATCCGAGCGGGCTAGCCCAGGTAGAGTAGTATTGTGAGACACCACGGAGACCCAATAGGTGCCATTATCATCATGCATCGGATGGTATGTTATAATCTTTATCTATTAACGTAGTTGCGTAGCATGGCATACAAGATTTGATCATATGTTGTTATATCTGTAATCATCTTCTGTGTGCGATTTATTAGCAGTCGATGAGTTTTGGTGGAGGAGAGGATAGTCCGTTGTATTGTTATCATCTATTGACCATAACCTGTTGAATGTAATGTAGATCATTATTAGTATAGGTTGAACTATCATATTATCCCACAAGTTTAGGAAATATTATCTACTGTTATTACTTACTTTTTTAATGTGAAGATGATTATCCCTTATTTGTTAGATCATAATCGGGATTAATTATCTAAATTATTCTCAGATAAATTTTATTTTATCGTGTACTTTATCTCTTATCCTTATTACTCTTTTTGTTCTTATTATTTCTTATTGATTATTATAACTTTGCGTTCTTCTAATCTTTATCCATTTGCCTATTTTTTTTTTTTCCCTTCTATTAATTTTCTCTCTATTTTTCTTCATTCCTCATTTTTCTCTCCTGTGGTTTCTTATCATTAGATCTCTATCTATCCATCTGTATCGATATTATCCCGTCCATCCCCTATTAGATCAATATTTATCTGGTCTCTTCAAAGAGTCCCATGCTTAATCCAATATTGAAATCAATGCGCCCATATTTCCATTCTTAGTGCCTCCTATTTGTAGATTTTATTTTTAATCAAATGAATATAT
>NW_020869029.1:626486-631486 GCF_003789085.1 Penaeus vannamei | reverse complement strand
GCTCCTGGGTAAGCCTAGTTTTGGGGAGCTGGGGGTGGGGTGGGGGGCGGGTAGGGAGGTAGAAGATCGTGACCTTATAGGGAATGAATCTGAACATTTTGTTTTATCATTCTCTTCTATGATGATGATGCTAATCATGACACTGCTGCTAGCAATACTACTACTTTTAATAATGATAACAATAATGATGATAATGATAACAATAATGATGATAATGATAACAATAATAATGATAATAATAATAATAACAATACTAATAATAGAAGTAATAATAATGGTAACAATGAGAACAATAACAATCATGGTAATGATAATCATAATAATGATAATAATAATAATAATAATAATAATAAGAGAAATGTCAACAACAATAAAAGTAATAACGATAAACAACAAAACAACAATAATAATGGTACTAATGGTACTACTGGTACTACTACTAATAATAGTAACAATAATAATAATAAAATGATAATGACAATAATAATATTGATTATGATAATGAATACTATAATAATAACAATAACAATAATGGAAATAAAGTATTAGTAGTAGTAGCAATGGGAATAACAATAATAATTATAATGATAATAATAATAATAATAACAATATTAATAAAAAATTATAATATTAATGATAATGATAATGATAATGATAATGATAATGATAATGATGATGATGATGATGATGATGATGATGAATGATGATGATGATGATGATGATGATGATGATGATGATGATGAATGAATGACAATAATAATAATAATGATAATAATAATGATGATGATGATGATGATGATGATGATGATGATGATGATGATGATGATGATGATGATGATGATGATGATGATGATGATGATGAAGAGAGAGTGAAAGAGAGAATGAGAAACCGAAAAAGAAAAGCCAATAGAAAGATAAAAAAAAAACAACAGAAGAGAAAAACCAAAAGAAAGAAGAAGAGACCAACCAAGAAAGAGAGACACAGAAGCACGCCCACACACACACACACACACGCAGCACAAAACAACAAAGGAAAAGCAAGTTAAGAAAGAAAGAAGTTTGTGTGTTTGTCCCCCGCTTCCCGACAACTTAGAGCCAAGTTAGTGAATAAAACATATAACACCAGCGGAGAACTTTGACGGTAAAAGAGTCACTCATTCTCCAATCTAGCGCGCGAGCCTCCGACCCAATACGTGAAGGATGTCGTCCGCGAGGCATCCTAAATGTGGTTCCTTTTGTACGGATAACAAATACTCTTTCATGTGTGTAGGAAGACTAAAATTCACTCCTGATTCGGGGATATTTGGGAAGTGTCCTTCATCGATACATTATATACACATAGATACATACACACACGTACATGGGATCCTAAATGTGGTTCCTTTTGTACGGATAACAAATACTCTTTTAGGTGTGTAGTAAGAAATAAAATTCACTTCTGATTCGGGGATATTCGGGAAGTGTCCTTCATCGAGGAGTGGACGCATTGATACATTATATACACACAGATACATACACACACGTACATGGGATCCTAAATGTGGTTCCTTTTGTTCAGATAACGAATACTCTTTCATGTGTGTACTAAGACTTAAATTCACTTCTGATTCGGGGATATTGGGGAAGTGTCCTTCATCGAGGAGTGGACGCACTGATACATTATATACACACAGATACATACACACACACATACATGGGATCCTAAATGTGGTTCCTTTTGTACGGATAACAAATGCTATTTTTTGTGTGTACTAAGACTAAATTTCACTTCTGATTCGGGGATATTGGGGAAGTGTCCTTCATCGAGCAGTGGACGCATTGATACAATATATACACACAGATACACACACACATACATGGGAACGGATAGCTGTTACTTGATATAGATACAACTAATCTATGAATAGTATTGCTGGTCAACCCTCTGCAGCCAGTGTAATGTGATACTGTGGTCTTGGTATTATCACATCATCACACAAATTTCCATTCATTACTGATGTGTATTCCTTTGTGTGGTGGTTTTGTGTATTCCTGTATGTATTACTTGTATATCATCGTACACTGACGTTATTACATTTTTGAAAAGTTAAATATCTAATTATTTTCTATGACTTGTCTTTAGTGGCTGATACTGAGCAATGCGGTAGAAATTATAGTGATTTTGAAATGTGTGAAAAGTGACAATTATGTTAATGTATATACGCCATGCAAACAGTCCATATTGTGTAGCGATATATAAAACATGGGACGATGACATTGTTGTCTCTGGGAATCACGTACGCATTATCGTAATTTGCTGTAATATATAAGGGCAATATGTGGCGTTTGACCGGTAAATATTGGCCATTGTAATATAATATATAAAGAAGGATCATAAAGATAACAGGCCTATAATTTTAACAACGGTAGTACTGGTGCTACTGCAATCTCAACAAAGGTAATGATAAGTGATGTGTATACATATATACACTGACACGTACACGCCAGACACAAGCACACACACACACACACGCTCCCCCTCCACCCCCCCACCAAAAAAAAAAAAATAAATGAATAATATAAAGGAATACAGTAATGAATAGAGAAATGGCCGATGATGCGATGATACCCGGACCACAGTATCGCATTAATCCGGCTGCAGAGGGTTGACCGGCAATACAATTCATAGATCAGTTGTGTTATATCAAGTAACAGTTATCCGATCTCACGCCTTGGTAATTAGCGTAAGCCATCATGCAACTGGTTTATTCGGATTTCTGGAACTGGTTATGATATTTGCGACTGAGGTCATTGTAGGTCTTATTTTTTTTCATTATTTAGAGTATTGTAATTTATACCTACTTGTTTGTTTGTGTGTGTGTGTGTGTATGTGTGTGGGTGTGTGCGCGTCTATGAGTACGCGTGATTAAATCTGTAACTGAATGCATGTCCCTTTACTTATCCGGGTGTCATGGCACACATGTTTATTCTTCTATTTATCTTCCCGTACATCAGACGAGGAGGCGACGCATCACCTCAACCTGTAATCACTCTCAGAACATGTAAACAAACCGACCCAAGCGGCAGCCCGTCTTCGAATCGCTGCTTGCTGACTTCGTTTACCCAATGTCAAAGAGAATGTCATGACGTGTACTTTTCCCCGATCTCCTCTTAATCTCAAAATGTTGATTATAGTGGCTTTGAGTACTTAAAAGCAATTAAATTAACCTTCTTGCTTCAAAAAATATATATATACCTGTTAACATTAATGCTTGTCAAACCCAGCTATTGAATAAACAAACCTTAATCATATCAATTGCATGCAACCCCGAGCGTGTGTCAATAGTTGTACAGTATAGTTATGTCCACGGTTTACCAGGCAGGTAGGATAACACCAAATATACGCTGTGTGAAAGTAAATATAATGTCGAGGAATATTTCAGCGACTGCGTTGCATGTAAAGATAAACGAATTAATAAATAGGCGGGTAAAAGGATTAGATTAATTATTAGACAAGGAAAAGAACGTGCCTCGTCCAAATAGCGTGTGATATGGAGAGAGACGTAGATATAATGGTAGACAGACAGACGGAGATAGATTGACAGACAGACAGAGTGAAAAAGAGAGAGCGAGAGAGTCAGAGTCAGAGTCAGAAAGACAAAGACACACACACACACACACACACACACACACACACACACACACACACACACACACACACACACACACACACACACACACACACACACACACACACACACACACACACACACACACACACACACACACACACACACACACACACACACACACACACACACACACACACACACACACACACAAAATGAAAGGAGAGAGAGAACGAGAGAGAGAGAGAGAGAGAGAGAGAGAGAGAGAGAGAGAGAGAGAGAGAGAGAGAGAGAGAGAGAGAGAGAGAGAGAGAGAGAGAGAGAGACAGACAGACAGAGCCAGTCACTCGCACACACACACACACACACACACACACACACACACACACACACACACACACACACACACACACACACACACACACACACACACACACACACACACACACACAGACAAAGACAAAGAAAACTAGCTGGCGAGACAAGGAGACAGAAACACCAGACGAATTCCCCTTCTCACCCCCCCGCTCCCCGTCTCCATTCGCATCAGCTGTAGCACATCTCAAGACGGAGAGACGTAAATAGAACCAAGGGGACAGCGCGGATTAACAGCAAGGGTGTCACAGCCAGAGAGAATATGAGAGAGAGAGAGACGCCGAGAAACCCTGGAATAAGTGATGACAAAGAGATACTGTGCCAGAATTATACTGTACAAGATGGTATTTGAATAAGATTAGGAGAGCGTCTTGAGGGTCAAAGGACAGAAGGGGTTTGAGGAAGGGAAAAAGGATTGGTATTGAAGAAACTACTCATACATATTCTAAGAAAAGGGAGGAAGAGGGAAGACGAAGAAAAAGAAAAAAAAGTGTACAGGTATTGCGTTTAAAGACAGTACTAGGTAAATGAATATAGTTCAACATTTATTCTAAAGATTATTGTCCATAAGCTAGCTTGTGTAAGTGTATGTGCGTGTAAGTATGAGTGTGGATATGAGGATGATTGTAAATATGAATATATCAGCATGAGTATGAGTGTAGGTATGAGTATGAGTGTGATTATGATTGTGAATATGGGTATATAAGCATGAGTATGAATGTGGGTATGAGTATGTATGACTATGATTGTGAATATGAGTATATCGGCATGAGTATGAGTGTAGGTATGAGTATGACTATGACTGTAAATATGAGTATATCGGCATGAGTATGAGTATGATTATGAATGTGAAAATGAAAGAGTATCAGCATGAATATGAATATGACTGTGAGTGCGTGTTATATTCCTACCACTATCATTCGACCCATCTATCCAGCTACATCCTATTCCCTCCGCACGGCCCTTGTTCCCTCCCCTATCCTTCCCTTCCCTTCACTTCCCTCTATCCATCCCATT
>NW_020869029.1:608986-611486 GCF_003789085.1 Penaeus vannamei | reverse complement strand
GTGTGCGTGTGCGTGTGTGTGTGCGTGTGCGTGTGCGTGTGCGTGTGTGTGTGTGTGTGTGTGCGTGAATCAGCGTATATTTATGCGTCTGCGTTTCTTTGCCGATGTGCGTTCGAGTGTTTGCCTCCTACCAACCTCTGAAGTCCTTCTTATATTAAAGAAAATGAAGAAGAGGAGAGAACAAGCGCGTGGAAGGAGAAGTAGACCAGAAAGAGATATAGGAGACCATCCGAGAACGAGCTAGAACCACGAGGGAGAGAGAGGAGAGAAGAGGAGAAGAGAGAGAGAGGAGAGAGAGAAGAGAAAGAGGAGAGAGAGAGAGAGAGAGAGAGGAAAGGAGGAGGAGAGACCGAATCATCCTTAATTGGCCTGAGAAATGGAGGATGCACATTCCGGGGCTAAATCGATGAAGGTCCCCGGCTGGGCGTTGAATGGGCGGTGACTACGAGACTATGATTTGAAGGTGATTGTAGCAATGACAGGAGGCAATGGATGACTAAATTAGGTTCCGGTGACCGCGAGATGAGTGTGGTGAAGACTTGATGGCGGAGCGATGGGAGGACTCAACGCAAGATGGGTGATGACTGATGCTAATTAACCGCGAGGGACAGAGTACCTTCATTAATTGACCAAATTAAAACCTGCGGGAAAAAAAGAAGAAAACGATTGACAGATGTTATATTACAATTATTAGGGGAGATGACATTTTATGACTAATTATGGGCAAATGTATATACGTGTAGCTGTCAGGACGTGTCTCAACCGTTGCAAACTCTCCAAAAAAAAAAAAAAAAAAAAAATCAAATTATTCAAAGCCTCACAAAAAGCACCTACGTTTAGAGAAAAAAACGCATTACAATGCACTTGATTTCCCTTACATATATATGGGAAGAAGAAGAAGACGGAGAAAAGAAGAAGGAGAGAAGAAAAAAAGAAGGAGAAGAAAAAGGAAAAAAAAGAAAGAGAAAAAAAGAAGAAAGAAGAAGAAAGAAAAAAAAAGAAAAGAAGAAGAAGAAGAAAACTCCATGATGTACGCAAAGGAGGCCGTTTCATCACTCCAGCCGAGGGGAATGAACGCCATACATCGCCGCTGAAGCCAGAGAGGTAATACAAGGCGTCATTCCACTGCTGGCTCCTCATCCCTCAAGTTAGCCGATCACGTGACCTGGGAGGCGGAGGAGACATCTGGCGGCATAACGTCGACCCTCGAGAAATTCCCATGCCCCACTCAGGCACTTTCTTCCCCCCCCCTCCCTCTTCCCTCTTTTCTTTCTCCTTTTCCTCTCGATTCTTCTTTTCTCTCCTCCTCCTTCTTCGTCTTCTTCTTCTTCCTCTTCCCCCATCCTTATCCTTCCTCCCTTCCCCTCCCCTTCCTCCCTTCCCCTTCATTCACCTTCCTTCACTCTTCCACCTCCCTCCCTTCACCTTCACCTCACTCCTCCTCCTCCCTCCACCTCCACTCCCTCTCCTCCCTTCTCCACCTCTCCCCTCCACCTCCTCCCTCCCCCTTCCACCCCCTCCACCTCCCCTCCACCTCCACCTTGGGTCAGTCAGGTAGGTCGACCTCTTATCGATTATCCCGACCTCTCGTCTCCCAACTTGCGGCGGAGGAAAGGCGATTATCCTTCCATTGCGTTCTTTCTCCTCTCTTCCCCCCATTTCCTTTATCAGCACAACATCCGTTCCGGTTCTCAACTTCCCCTTCCCCCTCCTCCCTCTCCCCTTCTTCCTCCCTCGCTTATCATTCTTCGTTTCCCTCCTCCTCTTCTCATTTTCTATGTCCGTTTCTTCGTCTCCCTTTTTGTCCCTTCCTCTTAGATTCCGCTTTGTTCTTTTCTTCGTTCTTATCTCTGTATTGCTTATGTCTACATTCCTTCAATTTCCCTTTCCCCTTTCCTCTCAGTTTTCCCTCTTCCTCCCTTCCCTTCTTTATCCGCTCTATCACCCTACCTTTCTCCACCTTTTCTCTGGACTTCCCCTCGCCCTCCTCCCCCACCCTTTCTCCCCCATTTTCTACTATCTTTCCCTCTTCCTAACCCATCTTTCCTTCGCCTTCCCCTCCTATTCCCTGCGTCCGCCAACCCTTCCCTCTTTCCCCCCTTTCCCTCTGTTGTTACCCTCTTCCCCTTTCCTTCGTCCTCCCCCCCCCCCCTTCCCCCAACCCTGTTTTCTCTCGTCTTAACCTCCCTTTCTCCATTTCCTCTCTGCCCCCTTTCCTTCGTCCTCCCCATTCCCTACGTCCGCTTTCCTCCTTCTCCCCTATCTCCTCTCCTCCCCCTCCCTATTCCCTACCCTTCCCCTCCCTCCCCTCCTTTTCTTGTCTTGTTACCCCTATCTTCCCCCTTTCCTTCGCCTCCCCACCCCTCCCCATTCCCTACGTTCACCTACCCTTCCCCTTCTCCCCCCATTTCCTCTCTTCCCCCTCTCCTTCTCCCTCCCCCTATCCCCTTTCCTACGTCCACTAACCTTCCCTCCTCCCCCTCCATTTCCTCTCTCACCT
>NW_020869029.1:588986-598986 GCF_003789085.1 Penaeus vannamei | reverse complement strand
TGTATAACTTGCGAGACATCTAAATGGAGGGAAAAGCTGCGTCTAACAAAGTTACTGCTGAGGAAAAAAAGACTAACAAATCATCCACTTATCTTTTCGAAAATGAAAATACAAATACTACAGACAAAATAGCTTTTCCCCGGGCTTGGTTCCCTTCCGTCTCTCCCTTGACGTATCTGAACAAACGAATAACGAATAATAGGGAAATAACTGATAATATAATGTCTGGACAACAATCGTGTCTCGTCTCCTACGTCTCATAGCAGAGGGGGGGGGGGGGGGTGTAAAACATTTTACATTCTATTTTATTATTTTACTTTATGCTCAGGCATAAAATATCGACGTCGTGGGGGAAAAACTCTACAGAACACGTTTTTCAGTTGTTGCTTTTCTGAATACCTGATGGGTGGTCTAAGCTTAGTATACTAACCAATAGTGTGTTTACTGACATATACTGTGCTTACTACACTTGTGGTATGTTTATTAACTTTCACATATTGGACGCTTAATACAACTCCTATCCTTCAATGGACATGCATTTCTATGCAAAATTCACGTATCGACCATATACACGTATACCCACAGAGACATCATTACCATCTAGGAAATAACAGACATACGTAATCTCTTTAAAAAAATGAATAAATGAATAAAAGTGATAATAAAGCAGACACGTATACCCACAGAGGAATCCCTACCATCTAGGAAAAAAGGTATACGTAATCTCTTTTTAAAAAATCAATCTCTGATAAGGTAGGAGAGGCCACAGGCAACGCAGATACGAAGAAGGTTCAGTCCACTTAATTTCTTCCTGAAGTTTAAAGACAGATCAAAGGATAAGATCTCAATGGAGGGGAGGATGAAGGAGGAGGAAGAGGGGGGTGGGGCATACCGTATGAAAAAGAAGAGAGGAATGAGAGAGAAGAGGGAAGAGGGGGGCGAGGGGAGGCAATCCGTATGAAAAAAAAAACAAAAAATGAGAGAGAACAAGAGGAGAGAGGGAAGGGGGGTGAGCAAACCGCAAAAAAAAGAGAGAAGAGGAGATAAGAAATGTATGAAAAAAAACAAAGAATGAGAGAGCAGAGGAGATGTATGAAAAACAAACAAACAAAGAATGAAAGAGAAGAGAGGGAAGGGGGTGTGTCAGCAAACCGTATGAAAAAAGAATGAGAGAGAAGAGCAAAGGAGGGTCAGGCAAACCGTATGAAAAAGACCAAAGAATGAAAGAGAAGAGGAGAGAGGGAAGGGGGGTGAGCAAACCGTATGAAAAAAGACCAAAGAATGAGAGAGAAAGAAGACAGGGAAGGGGGGAGGGGGGCAAACGTATGAAATAAGAATGAGATAGCAGAAGAGATACCGTATGAAAAACAAAAAGAAATTTTTTTCGTGTCAGACAGCCCGTGAGAGGAAGGGCCAACGAGGGGTTACCGGGTTCTTTCCAACCCTATTTCTCCTGAGGCAAGGACGTGAATATTGCCTTTGAAGGGAAGACGTCCCAACGAGTGACCCGGCTACTTCATCTTGGCAAGAATCGCGCAATTCGGGCCAATGATAAAGGTAAAAAATTGTCTTCAATTCTTCATGTCCTTCCGGAGCAATTGATAAAAAAAAAAAAAAAGCTACGTAAGACTGGCTTTGATGCGATTACGTCGGTTCTAAAGAGGTCGGTATTTGTGCATGAACCGCAGTTCTGTAGTATATGGAACTCATTTATTGGACGTTTGATATTCTCGTGTCAGTATATCAAGCGTCCAATAAATGAGTTCCATATATCAAAAAATTGTGTGTGTGTGTGTGTGTGTGTGTGTGTGTGTGTGTGTGTGTGTGTGTGTGTGTGTGGTGTGTGTGTGTGTGTGTGTGTGTGTGTGTGTGTCTCCTCTCTCTCTCTCTCTCTCTCTCTCTCTCTCTCTCTCTCTCTCTCTCTCCTCTTCTCTATATATTATAATATATTAATATATATAATATATATATATATATATATATATATAT
Source organism: Penaeus vannamei (assembly GCF_003789085.1). Lineage (NCBI taxonomy): Eukaryota > Metazoa > Arthropoda > Malacostraca > Decapoda > Penaeidae > Penaeus > Penaeus vannamei. The sequence goes on along the minus strand of NW_020869029.1, from coordinate 596,997 downwards.
ATATGCAAGAATAATAATAATAAACTCGGCAAAAGCCCTGAAGCAGACAGCTGAGTGTGCTACAACGATAACCTCCAGCGCATGCAGTCTAAATCAGCTGCACAGACCAGCCTTCGATTGCATGCACTGCGGATAATGCATGATATCCAAAATGCTTTCCCACAACACGTATGCAAATCATGTTGCAGGTGGCGGTGTTGCCCACTCGATGTCCCACCTGCGCGAGGCCCAAAACTACACCCGGAGATCGAGTGTTTCAATCTGCGTTGCCGGAGAGGAGGGCATCCGTTGCGGGGGTTGTGGGGGGTGTAGGGTGGTGGTTGTATGTGGGTTGGGTTCGTATGTGGTGGTGGATTCGTAGTGGTGGGTGGTGGATTCGTATGTAGTGGAATTGTATTGGATGGTGGAGGTGGATGTATGTGGTGGGTGGTGGGTGGGGTGGGTAGGTAGGTAGGTAGGTAGGTAGGAGTAGGTCGTGGGTGTGTAGGTAGGTAGGTAGGTAGGTATACGTAGGTACGTAGGTAGGTACGTAGTAGGTGGTGGGTGGGTGGGTGGGTGGGTGGGTGGATGGAGGATGGATGAATGAAAGAAAGATGGATGTGTGGATAGGCAGGTGGGTAGGTGAGTGGATGGATGGTTAGACTGATGGACAGATAGATGAATAGATAGATAGGTATGATGGTGGATCAACTGATTGGATAGGAGAGATAGATAATGGGTTGAATAGATACCTGACTGCCTGTCTCATCCATGCCTGCTTGCCTGACAGTTTATCTTCCATCCATCCTGCCTTCCTGCCTACCTACCTACTTACCTACCAACCTGCCTGCTACCTACCAACTTACCTGCTTACTACCAACTACCTGCTTACTACCAACCGCCTGCTTACCTACCAACCTGCACCTACCTACTAACCTGCTTGCTTACCTACCAACCTGCCAATTACCTACTAACCTGCTTGCCTACCAACCCCTGCTTACTACCAACCTACCTGTTTACCTACCACTGCATACTTACCTACCAACCTACCTTCTTACCTACCAACCTGCATACTTACCTACCAACCTACCTTCTTACCTACCAACCTGCCTACTTACCTACCAACCTGCCTGCTTACCTACCAACCTGCCTACTTACCTAACTACAAACTTGCCTATTAACTACCTACAAACCTGCCTACTTACCTACCAAACCTACCTACCTACTTACCTACCAACCCTTACCCCCTGCCTGCATCGAAAATCTTGGACCAACACGTATAGGAATTTCCAGATACTTTGGGTCTCGAACGCGGGGAAAATATCATGTACTAAGCTCACGGGGTAATTTCCTTAATCAGATGGGGTGTTGGGCAATCTCCTTATTTGGGGATGATAAATAACGAACGGATATCCAGGGGAAACGCACGGACCAGAGAGAGAGAGAGAGAGAGAGAGAGAGAGAGAGAGAGAGAGAGAGAGAGAGAGAGAGAGAGAGAGAGAGAGAGAGAGAGAGAGAGGAGAGAGAGGGGAGAGGGGGGAGGAGGGGAGAGGAGGAGGAGGGAGGAGGAGGGAGGGAGGAGGGAGAGAGGGAGAGAGAGAGGGGAGAGGGGAGAGAGAGGAGAGAGGAGAGAGAGGAGAGAGAGAGAGAGAGAGAGAGAGAGAGAGAGAGAGGAGAGAGAGAGAGAGAGAGAAGAGAGAGAAGAGAGGGAGAGGGGGGAGAGAGAGAAGAGAGAGAGAGAGAGATAACGACAAAGGAAGCCAGACTGAAAGGAGAGAGGGAGACAAAGAGAGAGAGAGAGGGGGGAGGGAGATAACGCAAAAGGAAGCCAAACTGAAAAGAGAGAGAGAGAGAGAGAGATCGGAAGAGAGAAAACGAGAGTGAAGGATCGAAGAGAAGGAGAAGCAACAAGCAAAGCCCATCTGCATTTTTGCCTTTCCCGCTCATGTAAAACCGGCTTCTGCTCGCTAGTTTTATGAATGAGTCCGCTTAAGGCTAGAAATAAACTCCCAAGCTCCCATCATCTTTATCTTGTTTTAGAAAGCGCAAGTTGAGAATATGCATATTGGAAAACACGCTGATGAATTCAGTATGCATAAATTACATCTTTTTTTCTTCTTCTTTTTCTTTTCCCTTCATGCTATCGTCCAAGATTTATTCTCATGTCAGCCCCGTCGCCTCGTTTTCAAAACTATGAGCAAGACATTAACTTTCTTTGGTTTAAGTTTATTTTCTCTTCCTTTTGTCTGCTTGGCCATATTTCTCTCTTGCCTCAATTTGTCTTTACTTTTCACTCTTTAGTGGTCTATTTTTTAAACTCTTTATTACTCACTCACTCATTCTCTCTCTCTCTCTCTCTCTCTCTCTCTCTCTCTCTCTCTCTCTCTCTCTCTCTCTCTCTCTCTCTCTCTCTCTCTCTCTCTCTTTATTTTATTTCATCTATAGTTTTCCCCTTTCCTTTCTTCATTCTATCTTTCTGTCTCTTTCTCCCGTTCTCGCCGAGTTGTAAAATCAGTCAAGAAGAAGCAATCTCAGAAATATTCACAAACCGTAACATATCAAAACGAAAAAAAAGAAAAAAAAAACACTGACAACATTTAATCATAAAGTTGCAACACATTAAAACAAAAAATAAAAAAAAATAATAATGAAATATGATACCGGCAGCGCTATCGTAAAACTGGAACATATTTAGACAAATACTGATAATAATAATGAAATAAAACACCTGCAGTGCTATATCGTAAAACTGTAACGTATTAACTTTAAAAACAATATCAAGATGATAATAATAAAATAAACGACAGTGCTAAATCATAAAAAAGCACGACACGTTTCGAACCAAAAAAATCCTCATCTTCATGTCAACAACGAGCAAACCCAAAATTAAACGTATTTTCCTAAAGAGCGACTTTCTCTTTTTTCCATTCAAAATGTCTCGGATTGTGCCCGTCCTCCCTTACCCGGGCTCTTTATACTGCATATTGATTCCCAATCCACGGCCCTCGTTAGGCTGAAAGGCGTCCTGATGTGGCATTTTGTGATAGGTTAGGAATCTTCTTGGAAATGTTGGAACATCAAAGGTTATTAGTGTCTATCATCTCTGCAGTAATGCTGTTAACTATCATTGAAATAGGCTTGAGTCAGCTCGGAAGGGAAATAGGGAAACGCAAATGCAGAATTGTTTCCCCCACCCCCCCTTTTCTTCTTCTTCTCCTTCCTCTTCCACTTCCCTTTCGTTTTTCTCTTCTTCTCTTTCTTCTTCCTCTTCCATTTCCTTTTCCTCACCTCCTTCCTTCTTCTTCTCTTTCTCTTTCCTCTTTTTCTTCTTCATTGCGTGGTTGTTAAATTTCCTCGAAATAGCTGTTCATCACGAGAGTCAGATCAGCGGAGATGGGAAACGACGGCACACTTTTTTACTTTTTTTTTACTTTTTTGTATGTTTTTTTTCTGTTTTTCTATTCTTCTTTTTCTTGTTTATAACATAATCAGGTTCATTCCGAATTTAGGATCACGATCATATATCAAGGAATTAGATACTCCAAGTCACGTATTTTTCTCTCTTTCTTTCTCTGTTTCTTTCGTTCTTCCATTTTTCCTTTTTTCTTTCTTACCTTCCTCTTTCCCTTTTCCCCATCCTTCTTAACCTTTCATTTATCCTTCTTTCCTTCCCCCCTCTTCCCTCCCTCCCTCCCTGTCTTCCCTCCCTTCCTTCCTGTCTTCCCTCCCTTCCTTCCTGTCCTCCCTCACTCCTTCCCTCCTCCCTTCCTTCTTTCGCGTTCGAAATGCTACTCGATCACGGACGCATCAATAGCCGGGGCCCAACCATCGTCGAAATCATCGTCTAACGACTTCCACTGCTTTTCGGTGCGAGTCAGAAATCGAATTCCCTCGCAAAAGTCCTTAATCTTTCGTCACGCCTATTGGCTATCACTGTAAGTACTGCAACATGTCGAAGGGAAACTTGTATATAGGTGAATATGCGTTGAAGTAGATGCATGTGCATGTACACACGCACAAAAGCACTCCTATATACGCAATGCATATATATGCGTATCTGTGTATGTATGTATGTATGTATGTATGTATGTGTGTATGTATGTATGTATGTATGTATGATGTATGTATCTATAAACAGATAATATATATATATATATATATATATATATATATATATAATATATATATACACATACACATACACATACACATACACATACACACATACACACACACACACACACACACATACACACACACACACACACACACACACACACACACACACACACACACACACACACACACACACACACACACACACACACACACACATATATATATATATATATATATATATATATATACATATATATATATATTATATATTATATATATAATTTACATATGTATATAATTTGATGAATGTATGTATGCATATATATCCATATCCTTATATCGTATTCGTCCGTAGAAATGAATCCCCCGACCTAAGTAATCACAGTTCCAATCAAGAAAAAAGCGATGACAACGACGCAGACAACCCGAGTCAGCGAGCCAGGGCGAAACTGATTCCTGGGCGCCCTCGTCGTGTAACCGCCGTGTGTGTGACTCAAAGAATGTCTTCAGTGAAGTGCTGATTAGATGGAGCACATTATCCTGATTAGTCCAGCCGGCCGGAACGTCCAGGGGAGCCAGCGTACCCCGGGGGAGGGACGGGGTACAGGAGGAGGGAGGTGGGGACTTGACTCGTCCTGGGGAGGGGAGGGGAGGGGTATGACTTGTCCGGGGGTTAGATGGGGTGGGCAGAGGGAGTTCACCCTGGGGGGGGGAGGAGGGGAAGGGGTATGGCTCGTCCTGGCGGTTGGAGGGTGAGGGGAGGGGGGGGGGGCAGTAGAATGTCTCCTAACCGTGGGCGCCGTGAACTGACATGGTCTGATCTCATCTCATCTCCGAAGGGAAGCTGCGTGAGGAGTTCGCTCGCAACGGGTAAAGGACCTGCTGTGATCTAAGAGGGGCGATTCGCACTTTCTTCTCCTTTTTTCTTCCACTTCTTCCTCTTCTTCTTCCTCCTTTTCTTCTTCCTCTTCCTCTTCCTTTTTTTCTTCTTCCTCTTCTTCTTCTTCTTCTCTTCTTCTCTTTCCTTTCTCTTTTTCTCTCTTTCTCTTCCTCTCTCTCTCTCCTTCTCCCTGGTAGATCTGAACGAACGGGTCAATTACAACTTTTCTTGGTGCAGATTTCAATGATAAAATATATATTTTATACAAACCATTTTTTCTTGTTTTCTTTTTTCAGTTTCTGCTTTCTTTCTTCAAAGTTGGTTCGGTAAACAAGTTGTCTTACAGCCTTCAGAAGAAACCCACATCAATATCAAATCAACAACAGATACATGAAACTAAAGATATTTTAAATGTGCGATAAAACTTGGGAGATATTATAATGGAACAAGAACCAGTAAGTCTCAGTCAGGCAACTTAAATGCGAATTAAGGTAATAACAATAAACTTTTAGGCCCATTACGGAGTGTAATTAACTTTAGGAAATATGTATCAGACTCCTGCTCCCTTTCGGGATTCTATATATATATATATATATATATATATATATATATATATATATAATATATATAATATATACCTTTCGGGATATTTTCGGGTGTGTAAATGTATTCTATGTTTATATGTATGCATGTCAGCATGTATGTATGTATGTAAGCATGTACATATGCACGTATCTATCAGTGCCACTAATGTACTAAGCATAAAGATGACAACAACAAAGTGATGCGACGAATCTCTCGAATGGACTCCACCGGGAAAAAGAGGCTCTCTGCCGGAATTACCTTGTCACTGTAATTACCATCCGTTTACCGAACGCATTTGGGAGTAATTAAGGGAACGGCAATTCTTCCGTGGGTTACGATACGCTTCGGTTATGGTTTTGTAGTTAGCAAATGTTGAAATGTTTAGCTTGAAAATAGAGCGGGGAGAGAGAGACAGACAGACAGACAGACAGAGTGAGGGAGTGTCTGAAAGAAAACTGAGAGAGAAAGGAAGCTAACAGAGACACAGAAAGACATCAGAATAACGGAATAGACAAGACCAATACAGACCAATCTTTTGACAGACGTGTAATCAAACACACCAAAAAAGGGAGAGACCACTAACAACAGAACCACCACCAACAAAAAACAGAAAGCAAAAACACACCTAACAGAGCCACTCGTACTGAGAGAGCCTGACGCACGCAACCTCTTCGTAGACTAAGCCATTTGTCTTTTGTGTCTGACCTCACAGGTGTCCGGCTTAACAGCAAGATGCCTGGATAATGTGGCGCCCCTGAGAAGGCCGGGGAAGACAATACCGGAGGAAGAGGAGGAGGATGGCGAGGAAGAGGATCGGCGAGGAGGAAGAGGAGGATGGATGGGGAAGAGAAGGAGGAGGGATGGGAGGAAGAGGAGGAGGAGAGGGGATGGAGAAGAAGACGATGACGAAGGAGGAGGAGGAAAGAAGAAAAAAAGAAGGAGGAAGAGAAGGGAAAAAAGAAGGAGAGGAGGAAGATGAGGAAAAGACGGGATAGATGGAAGGGGAGGAGGTGAAATAGAAGAAGAAGGAGTAGGAGGAGGAGAAGAGGAAGAAGAAGAAGAAAGATAAGGAGGAGGAGGAGCTGGAAGAGGATGAGAAGAAGATGAAGAAGGAGAAGAAGAACGAGTAGGAGAAGGAGGAGGAGGAGCTTGTCCTGAAGAATCTTGTCACATATTTTGCCCGTGGCGTTACTGTCGTGTTCTAATCAAGGCGTTCGATGTAATGGATTTTCTCTCTCTCTTTCACTTTCTTCTGCTCTTTCTGCCTCTTTCTCTTTCTCACTTTCACACTCTCACTCTCTCACTTTCACTCTCTCTCACTCTCACACTCACTCTCACTCTCACTCTCACACTCTCTCACACTCACTCTCACTCTTTCTCTTTCTCTCTCAATGTATATATAGGTATATGTGCGCGTGCTTGCGTGCTTATGTTCGTACGTGTGTCTGTGTGCGTGTGCGTATGTGCATCTGCGTATATGTCCGCATCCGTTTCTGTGCCTGTGTGTGTATTTGTGGGTTTATGCCTTTCCTCCTCCCTTTCGCCACGCCGTCCCTCTACGCCCCACAGGAGTTCTTGAATCGCGTGAATTTTGCATCGGCGCCGCCTCTACGGACCTCGGGAAACCCTTGATTTCTGGCTGAAAATGAAATTCGTCAGTTTGTGACCAGAAATGCAAGGGGTCAGAGTTTCTTTCTCTCTCTTTTTTTTATCTATTAATTTATCGAAATCTATCATTTCGTGGTGGTGGTGGTAATATTAATAATACTATTAATATAATATTAATATAATAATATTAATAATGATAAAGTTAATAATAATAATAGTAATAGTAATAGTAATAGTAATATAATAATAATAGTAATATAATAATAATAATAATAATAATAATAATAATAATAATAATAATAATAATAATAATAATAATAATAATAATAATAATAATAATAATAATAATAATATAACAATAACAATAACAATAACAACAATAACAATATCAACAATAACAATATTAATAATAATCAATAATAATATTTAATAATAACAATAATATCAAGACGACATCAATAGCAGTGATATTGATAAAGACAAAAAAAAACGATGATGCTGATAATAACAATAACAATAATAATAAGAATAATAATACCAACAATAACAATAACAATGATAATAATAATAGTCATTATTATCATCATCATGATTATTATCACTATTCTCATTTTCATTGTTATCATAACCATTATCATCATTATTATAATAAAATCGGCCCACGGCCCCCATTCGGTTCCCCCCGGGCCCCTTGGAGTCCGCGGACCCTGGGTTTAAAGACATTAGTTTTATAGGGCGTGGGCGGCCGTGACAAACGTGACAGAAGGAAGGAAGGGGAAAAAAAAAAAAAAAAAACGCAACCGATCGCTAAAGGTTTTATAAAGTTTCTTTATTAGAGGC
>NW_020869029.1:571486-583986 GCF_003789085.1 Penaeus vannamei | reverse complement strand
ACCGTAAAAATAAGAGCGTATCATTCCCAATTAAACCCTCCCCCCCTTCTCCTCGCTCCCCCCCCTTCTCCTCGCCCCTCCCCCTTCTCCTTGCTCCTCCCCTCTTCCCTTCGCCCCTCCCTTCTTCTCCCCCTCTTTTCCCCCTCTTCTCCCTGCTTCCCCTTCCCTCGCCCTTCCCCGTTTCTCGCCTCTCCCCCCACCCTCTCTGTAACTCAAAGAAACGACAATTTAAATGCAAACAAGGTATTTTCCGGTACCTTCAATCAATTACATGGCAAGCTGGACACGGCCCACACGCCCTCTCTCTCTCCCGCTCCTTAAAATACTTAAGACCCAAGCCCCAAAACACGACCTCGTTTCGCCCCTAATGAGCTTGTTAGCGAGACCCTAGAATATTTAGGGCCTTCAAGTTGCCCCGGAGACCCCTGGGGCCGCCTCGGTCATTACCTGTTTTTAAGGCAACGGGAGCTGGCGGGGCAAGGGGAGCAAACACGCCGCGTCGGCTCGCTTTCGCGTCTCGAGACGGACACCCGCGAGGCGCATGGGGCGGGCTTGGGGTGGCTTCGATTGGCGAACCCTGGTATATATGCATATATGTGGATGCATATACACAAACGCGCGCGCGCGCAGGTACGCGCTCCTATATATGTGTATATATATATATATTTATATATATATTATATATATATAATACATACATATACATATATATATATATATATAACATACATATACATACATATACATATATATATACATATATATATATACATATATGTGTGATATATTACATACATATATATACATATATATTATATATATATATATATTATATATATACATATATATATACATACATATATATGTGTAATATATATATATACATATATATATACATGTATATATATATATATATATATATATATATATACAATATGTATACATACACATATACATACACAACACTTATACAATACACATACACATATACATACATACACATATACATACACACACACATATACATATCACACACATATACATATCATATACTTCCCTTTAAACAGTGAGGAAGCAACGAAGAAAAGACTAATACATTTTCATTTACACTCATGAATACATCTACATAAATTTGAATATTCCAGTCATGACGCAATACTAAATGTAAGCGAAACAGGGCCTGCATGCCAAAATTTTCTCATTACGTGAATATATTCTCCCGAATAGGTAGGACCGCAATCTTTTTTAATCCGCAAAATGACCAGATACAAAATTCACCAGATTTTATCAAAATCCTGTAGCGGATAGGTAAGGGACACGAGTATGAACTGTATTTTTCTTTTATTTGATTATTATTATTATTATTTAGGAAATTCATTAAATCTTTTATTAATAATCGTACTGAGTCTCGTCGCTTGCAAGTCAATAGAAAAAAATATTTGCAAGAGAACATGTCGAAAGTTTGAAACCCGAGTTCGCTTATTTACGAATGCAAGTTGCAAGATCGGTTGGAAACGTACACGCATTTTTAAATGTATATTTCAAGTTGCAGTTATTGAGAGAATGATAGAAAATGGTAGAAAGGGGAAGGAAGAGAGAGAGAGAGAGAGGGAGAGAGGGAGAGAGGGAGAGAGGGAGAGAGGGAGAGAGAGAGAGAGAGAGAGAGAGAGAGAGAGAGAGAGAGAGAGAGAGAGAGAGAGAGAGAGAGAGAGAGAGAGAGAGAGAGAGAGAGAGAGAGAGAGATACATAATGTAAGTGTAACCTCCGGACGGACGAAACACAAGCAGAATTTTATTATTATTGTTCCTAATGTCATTATGAATTTCACTTTATTACTATCTTTATCATTACTATTATTTTTACAATTATCATTATTGCTATCATTGTTGGCAATGTCAATTTTATCATTATCATTACTATTATTATTACTATCATCATTATTGGCAATGTCATTTTTATCATCATTGCTATTATTTTTATTGTTATTCTTATAAATATCATTATTAGCATTATTAGTAGTAGTACTGTTGTCATTATCAATATTATCATTACTATTACTTATATCAATAATATATTATCATTACTATTTCATCATAATTATAACAATACCATTATCACTATTTTCATTATCATTATTTCTGTTCTTCATATCATCATTATCAGTCATTATCATAATTGATATCATGATTATGATTATCATCGTTATCATTAATTTTACCATGATAACCATTATCACTATCATTATCATTACTACTACTATCATTATTTTTCTTATCAAAACAATCATCACTATTGCATATATTTTCATCATTATCTTTGTCATCACTTTGATCAACGATATCATTTTCTTTTAGCTTCTAGCACTGTTATAACTGCCAATCTTTATCAAAATCATCACTAATTCAATTATTCCCGGAATCTAACTAGGAAAATTATGTTTATACGTTGTCTATTATCCCTTGTTGCTATAAGAACGATATTTCAACGATGATTTCACTTGTTTTCGACCTTACGATCAAGTAAGGTAACGGGCAAATTACTTGGTTACTGAAGTGGCAAATTTAGCATATTTATTCAAAGTGTTTCCCAATGCTTACACAACCTCTTTGGTTGTTTGCTTGGTATATGATAGGCTTATACATCCGGGGTCTTTGATGAGATTTATTATATATCATATATATCGCATATTGTATATGTGATGTAGTGTACTATCCATATGATTTCGTATGACCAACGCAGTGCATTATGCAAACACTCATTTATACTCGCAGTAACATACACATACACACACACACCACACACACACACACACACACACACACACACACACACACACACACACACACACACACACACACACACACACACACACACACACACACACTCTAGTAAATATTCTTTAAAGACGTTTTGCTTCGGAGACCCCTAGTTAGGTAAGATTATTTTTCCCTTCCTTATCACTTTTTATCAAAGAATTTCGCAAATAATTGCTTGAAGCACAAGGGAGCTTCTTATTCTGCCATAAGAGTTAACTTTGATGTACGATATGAAAAAAATACCCAATTAAAGATGACCTTTGAGAACTGAATGAGAAAAAATGGGGGAAAATATATACAAAATCAAAAAAAAAAAAAAAAACAAGAAGCCCATGAACCAAAAGCAAAAGAGCTTCATGCAACTGGTCCAAGCTTCAGAGCGGAAATAGAATACATCAAGAGATGATAATAAACACACTCAAGACGCTACTGCAACAGAGGAGACGCCATTGTTGATGAACAAGGATAAAAACCTTTTGAGAGATGAGATACACATTTCAAGACAAAGATACTAACTTTCTGGGTAATTAATGAAATCCGAATGTTAATGACCAAAGAAGATTCTACTTGAGTTGCCCCTAGAAACAAACAAACAAAAAAATAGCGGTAATGATAATGACAATAATAATATTAATGATATTGATAGCAACGACATTAACAATGTTCAGTAAACAGAAAGACAAATAGTAAATCCGTAGATAAGAAACAGATAAAGGATATATGAATGGAAAAGAAACGATTATTATTACAATTCAAAATCGAAGTTGTTTCTAAAAAAAAAAGAAAAAAAACAGAGAAGAGATGACGAGGTAGAGTTTCCAGCTATTTTGATCCTAGTAGCTGATGTTAATACTCACATCACGAATTGCTTGATCGGTACCGCTAAAAATCCGTGCCTTTTGGCCGGCGATGTCGTGTTGAACAGGGAACCCGAATTTGGCAAGAGATATTGCACATTCCATCAAACTGCGTCGCGTGAATGTTGCTCCCTCGGTGTCATCAGGTTACGAAATCACTGACCTTTATCTGACCTCGATCAATTTTACGATACCAGAATCACAATCCAAAGGTCTGATCAAACCCTAATATCTCTCGCGTGTGTGCGAGCCCCATGACCTGACCTGAACCTTTCACCTCCGCCAAGGTCACAGAACCTGGAGATAAACTCTAACCCTTGTGTATAATTAGGCCTCGAAGCGCGTGACCCAGAGACATGAAATCCTTCTCTGCGGACGCCAAGAAGAGAAATAATAACTCGTGAAGAACGGCGCCCACCCGGCCATCAGGGAAGCCGCAATTAAACCATCAATAACGCTTTGGGAAAGGCCACGAACCCGCACTTGTTTACAGGCAGCGTGATCGTCCGACACACGCCGCTGGAAGACGAACTGTGTCTAAATTTTACGTGCGCTATCGGGCTCTGGCAGGCAATGGACGCGGCCTGAGAGTGCAAACGATGGAACTCCGATTCTGTTTGAAATTAAAAGTGTAATTGGCTCGTCCGCATCGCTATAAAAGTGATGGTACGGCCGCCTTCGTCCACTTGGCGAGGAAGTGATCATAAAACGAATGCAGAAACTACGGTGGGACGAGACGATGCCGCCTCTGTAAACTCCCTTAATGTCCTGTATATGTGAATTCCGTCTCGGGAAAAGCGCGTTGTATTTACGCGAGGGGCGTCTCACTGCCAGTTGACGAGGGAAAGAACATTACTCTTAAACTCTATGTCGGTTTTCTGATGTCACAGTGAGCACACTGCCTCATCCGAAATAATTTCTTTCGCTCGGGATCCTTCTTAGAACACACTTAAAACATTTTTAGAAAGACAGACAGAGAGATCAATAGATAGATAGATACAAAGACAGATAAATAGATATGTATATGAAAACAGACGCACACACACATCATCCACACACACATATATATATATATATATATATATATATATATATATATATATATATATATATATATATATATATATATATATACATATATACATATACATACATACATACATACATACATACATACATACATACATGCATACATGCATACATGCATACATACATCATACATACATATACATACATATACATACATACATACATACATACATACATACGCATATATATGCATATATATGCATATATATGCACATATATGCACATATTATCATTATCATTATTATATATATACATATATATATATATATATATATATATATATATATATGGTAGAAAAAACACAAAGTAGGTATATTGAAATTATATTGTCTCTTTTTACCATAGTATCAGCACCATTCATATATATATATATATATATATATATATATATATATATATATATATATATATATATATATTATATATATATATATAATATATATATATATATATATATATATATATATATATGCCTGTGTATGTGTGTTGGTGTTTTCCTTCTAACTTCCTTCCTTTGCCTGTAGTGAATACCTTTAATACTGCAAACTCGTTAAAGATCCAGCCAATTGTGCAATTAACCCTTATTCACCCAACATACAGAACCAACCACGGAAAAAAAAAATGTATTCCTCTGTAATATGCTAATGAAAATAACTCAGAACTCGACTCCGTATTAAGAAACAATAAAAAAAAGGATTCATATAATTAGCCCATAGATTCTGTTCCTTAATGAACGGATAAAAATTAAAATCAATTAAGAAAAAAAAGCAAGGGGTAATTTGGGATTCAATAGATGTCTTTGATGTCTAACGCTATAAATTAGGTATGCACGGCAGACTGATTAGACACAATATGGAAGTATTTGAAATGAGATATACACAGGTAAATGAGATCGTTGGGTAATTAATTAGACTAAAGGGGGAAATTTGAGTGTTGGACGAAATAGACGGAGGAAAACGGGAGTGAAGAGAATAAAAGAATGAAACAATAAAAGAGAGGGAGAATAAGAGGCTGAGACAGACAGACAGAGGCAGACAGACAGAGAGGGTCGGGGAGGAAGACAAAAAGTGAAAAAATGAGAGAGAGAGAGAGAGAGAGAGAGAGAGAGAGAGAGAGAGAGAGAGAGAGAGAGAGAGAGAGAGAGAGAGAGAGAGAGAGAGAGAGAGAGAGAGAGAGAGAGAGAAGAGAATCAAGAAAGAAATATAGAGAGACAAGCAAGAAAGAAGAAAAAAAGGAATAGCGAAATAGCAAAAAAAAAAAAAAAAAAAGACGAAAGAACAGCGTAAACAATGGAGAAGAGACGGAAATGGATGTCAAGTAGCTGCACCCATTAGAACGAATGAGGGAGGCACGGACGAAAGAGAAAAAAAACGAAAAAAGTTACACAAGATAAATATTGCTTCAAGTATTGTTCATTCCATGTTCTTTTTACTCTCTTCTCCTTTTGTCTAAACATGCGATATTTTAGGATTAAAAGATGCTGGTTAATGAGATAGACGCCGTAATGAGAAGAAGCAGAGAGAGTGGAATGAATTGAGTTTTAATGGCAGGATTAATAACAGTCACCGATTAACGAGATCTTAACAAAAAGAATATAAAAAATAATAACTGAATAAATAAAGTAACACGATGGGCAGAGACGAAGCTAAAGCGAAATAGCAAAACGAAGGAAAAAGAAGAAAAATTGTGTTAAAGAGAGAATTGGGAACAGTCATCGACGGGAAAATATAGATAAATAAATCGATTAATCGAAATTACAAACGAAAAGAAAGAAAAGGGAAAATGGCTGACTAGGAAAATTAAAAAGAATGATTAGAAGAAAAAGACAAATAAATTTAAAAAAACACGATGAACAAAGAAGAAACTGAAACGAAATTACAAAACGAAAGAAAGAAAAATAAGAATGATCGAGTTTTAATGAGACGAGAAAAATAATAATGATAATGAATAAACAGAATAACTGAGTACAAAAGATAAAACACGATGAACAGAGAAGAAACTAAAACGAAATTGCAAGACGAAAGATAAAGAAAAAGAAAAAGAAGAACGCCGAGGAGAAGCACTTCCGGTCGAGCTTGAATCGAGAAGCACAGGACCAGAAAAGCCGCCCCTCCCCCCCCAACCAACCAGTACCCCCTACCAATCGCCCTCACCCCTTGCCCCCCCCTCCTCTTTTCCCCACTTGCTCTCTTGCCTTTAGAAACCCTTCCTCCTTCCTCTTCAGCCTCCTCCTCCCCCTACAACCGTTCCCAAGCCTCCCTTACCCTTCCCCTTCCGCCATCCCACCCTTCCTCCCCCTCCACCTTACCCTCTTCTCCCCCTCTCCCTCTCTCCTCCCCTTCCCCTCGTCCTCCTCCTCTCCTCCCCCCCCCCTCCTCTTCCCCACCCCACCTCCCCCGAATCGCCGGAGAGCACTGAAAAGCACCTTTCCGCCTTGGAAATAAGACGATTATACGGAAAAGGAAACAGCGGGGTAATGTTTTCGGCCCCCCAAGACGCGCCCATCCCTTCGGTAAGGAACAGCGCCCGCCATCTTGGAACTAAAGAAAACGGGGGAGATATTTTTAGGGGTGACTTGTTCATTCGGCGGTCCGGTTAAAAAAAAAAAAAGCCAAAGGTATGGTTTGGTTCCAGCTAGAGGTTGCATGACAATCCTTCCTCCGCTCGGAATCAGAAAAAAAACAGGAGAAAAAGGGTGGAAAGGACTAAAAATAAAATCATATCAACTGTTATTGTATGCAAAAATGTGGGCGTTCACCGAGAGACAAGAGAAAAGGCAAACACTCCCTGTTGGCAAAGTACACTCGTTCTCTCTCTTGTGTCTATACGTGTTATTCTCAGCTCAGTACTTGCATAACTCCATTACATTTTCCTTCCCAGCCGAAGAAATGCTTTTAGTCTAGGTAGCATTTGTAAGAAAGAAAGAAATAAATAAATGAATAGATAATACAAAGAAAAAAAAAATAAAAAAAAAAATAAAAACATAAAAAATAGACCTAAACATGAATAAATAAACCAATAAAAAAACATACGAAAAAATGTCAGCAAAGTGTATGGACTTTAGGGTTTGATTTGCATAATTTTTCTGATACTGGATATGCAAATGCCGAGAAAAAAATGGGACGGCTTTTCTCCCCTGATTAAATTAATGGGAGATGAAAAGCGACGTCTCCGCCATACAAAGGAATTTCGTTGTTATTACTATCATCAAAGTGTGAATGTTGATCTGTTTTTTTTTTTTTTTTTTTTCTTCTTCTTTATTCTTTATCATTATTATTCCTGTCGTTGTTTGTTGATTTTTGTTATTGTTATCATCATTAACATTACTATTATCACCATTATCATTATCATTATATTTCATTATCATTATCACCATCATTCTCAATATGATTATGATTATCATCATCATCATCAAACACCAAACATCACCATCACATATCACCATCATTATCACCATCACTATTATCATCATAATCCTCTTCACCATCAACATCATCATCATCACCATTACCATCATCCTCATCACCATCATCATCACCATCATCCTCATCACCACCATCACCAATCCTCATCTTTTCGTTAAAGTCATGATCATCTTTATCGTCGCCATTGTTATTATCGTTCTCGTTGGCATTAAAACCACTTCTAATCTCTCCATTATTACTGATTACATTATCGCTATTCACATTATTAATGGCATTTCAAATCTCTATCTTCATCATTCCGCATTTGCATAAGAATGACGTAAAAATCGCTAAAAAAAAGGAACATCAAACGGAGTAGTCTGCTTATGATTTGTTTATCATCTAAACGTACACACGTGACGGCGTAAATGAATCTCCTGACACATTTTTTTTTTCTTTTTAACATTCCTCGTTTTTCGTGAGGAATGTTGAATGTTGATGTGTATACGTTAGGGAAGCGAATGTATATAGGACAGTTTTTTGTGGGAAGTGAATGTGAGGGAGTTATAACACACACACACACACACACACACACACAACACACACACACACACACAACACACACACACACACACACACACACACACACACACACACACACACACACACACACACCACACACACACAAATTCCAACTCCCCAAAACACACCCCACACCCCCACACACACACACATACATCCCGGTTCCCCAAACACACACACACACACACACACACACACACACACACACACACACACACACACACACACACACACACACACACACACACAACACACACACACACACACACACACACACGCGCACACACACACCACATCCCAAAACACACACACACACACAACACACACACACGCACACACACACACACACATTCACACACACACACACATACACACACACACACAAAAAACACACACACACACACACATCACACACACACACACACAACACACACACACACACACACACACACACACAGTGCACACACACACACAGACACACACACACACACACACACACACACACACACTACACACACACACACACACACACACACACACACACACACACACACACACATCCCGCTCCCCAAACACACACACACACGGGTAGTCTCAGTCGGCGCTTAAAATGTCCGTTTCCATCAGGGCTGTTTTGAACACGCTGTAATTCTTTCCCTTCCTCCTTAATAAGCCTGAGAATTAATACGCACAACTCCCAGAATCGAGACTAAAGGGGTAAGTCGCAAAACCGAGATCGGGGCGACGGAAGAAGGGACGGAGAAGAGAAGAGGAGGAAGAAAGATGAAAGAAAAGGGTGGGGGGGGGATGAAAGAGAGAAGGGGAGAAAGAGGGGTAAAGAAAAGAGGGGGGTACGACGACGGAAGAGGGACGAAAAGAGAAGAGGAGGAAAGGTAAAAGAAAGGAGGAGGGGGAAGGACAGTGTAGGAGGGACGAAAGAGAAAAGAGGAGGAAGAGAGATAAAAAAGGGTGGGGGATGAAAGAGAGAAGGGGAGAAAGAGGGATGAAAGAAAGGGGGGGGAAGAGGATGGCGGAAGAGGGACGAAAAAGAGAAGCGAAGGAGAGAGATAAAAGAAAGGAGGAGGGGGGAGGACGATGTTGGAGGAACGAAAGAGAGAAGAGGAGGAAGAGAGATGAAAAGAATGAGGAGGGAAATGACGATGGAAGAGGGACGGAAAAGAGAAGAGGACGAGAGACGAAAGACAGGAGGAAGAGAACGACGAAAGAAGGACAAAAAGGAGAAGAAGATCAACGAAAGAAGGACAAAAAAGAGAAGATCAACGAAAGAAAAGAAGGGAGAAAGAACACACAAGAGAGACGAAAAAGAAAAACGGAGAAAGAGAAACGAAAGCAAGTAGAGAGAGAAGACGGAGGAAGAGGAAGATGAAAAGAGGATGAAAGAGGGGAGGGAGGGGAAAGATGGAAAATTTTCCGCCTACATGAATTCTTCGGTTATTTTTTTGCGCGCTGCATTTAAAAGCAGGATTAATTTACGGTCTGCTGATTCTCGCTGACATTCAGTTTCGGGGCTGACGCAGAGATGGCATGGTACGTGCGTGCGTTTTAAGAGACAAAGGCATAGGGAGGGTAGAGAAGGAATGTGAAGGACAGGAAAGAGGGAAGGAGGGAGAGAGGGAGGGAAGAGGGAGAGGGAGGGGAAGGGGAGGGGGAGGGGGGGGAGAGGGAGGGAGGAAAGGAGGAGGGAGGGACGGGTAGGGGAAGGGGGAGACAGACAGACACACACACACACACACACACACACACACACACACACACAACACACACACACACACACACACACACATATATATATATATATATATATATATATATATATATATATATATATATATATATATATATATGCATGTAAGCATGTATGTATGTTTATATATATATCCATATATTTATATATCTACATGTGTATATTTACATTCATGTGTGTGTGTGTGTGTGTGTGTGTGTGTGTGTGTTGTGTGTGTGTGTGTGTGTGTGTGTGTGTGTGTGTGTGTGTGTGTGTGTGTGTGTGTGTGTGTGTGTGTGTGTGTGTGTGTGTGTGTGTGTGTGTGTGTGTGTGTGTGTGTGTGTGTGTGTGTGTGTGTGTGTGTGTGTGTGTGTGTGTGTGTGTGTGTGTGTGTGTGTGTGTGTGTGTGTGTGTGTGTGTGTGTGTGTGTGTGTGTGTGTGTGTGTGTGTGTGTGTGTGTGTGTGTGTGTGTGTGTGAAAACACAGAAACCGACAGATCTACTGACAGAGGCAGAGAGAGTAAGCGACAGAAATTGCCGCGCAAACTTCGCTGTATTTCAACCCACGCCGACTTCAAAAGATGTCAAACATTTTCCGTCCCATTTCCCCCCAAAATCTTTTTGTTCGGACCCAACTCACCTGCCTGCCTTTCATCTCCAAGCACTCGCTCCGCCGGCAAGTTCATCGCAGCAAGCACACCTGAATGGAGGGCGACTGGGCTAAGCAGTAATTATCAGGAGTTGTCCCGACGTCTGAACGCGCAGGATGTGACGGGTTCCGGAGCCTCTTCTCCGGACCCCCCCCCCTTCCCACCTCTCCCCCTTCGCATCTTCTACCCCTTGCCCCCTTCATACACCCCCCATCCTTCCGCCCATTCGCTCCCTCCCATTACAGCTTCTCCAGGAGGTTTTAGATTATGTACCATAATTCATTTGCGGGAATTCCAATAGAAATGCTCTTGGCGACATCAAAGACTACATACATATACAGAGTATCTCTCTATCTAGCTAGCTAGTCAGCTGTATATATCGAAGGGTATATATCATAATGGACAATAATTCGAACCGAAAGGCAGCAGTTCATTCAAAAATAAAGCATCAGTCATGACATACACATACCTTGCGAAAGGAAAGAATGGCAACACCAAACACTTGGCAGCGACCTCCTCAAGATACGAACCAAAGACGGTGACAAGTTGCTGCCCAGATGTCATATAACTGTCCCCATACACACATCCCACAACCCAAACAAGCCACTTTGTACCTGAACGGCCGGCAAGTGTCATAGAACGTGCCAATCGCGCGGCTGCTCTGGGCCACGATACAGCACGGGATCCAAGGTCCGCAAACCAATCAAGATGGGATCATACGCATGCATGTAGAATCCTATAACCATAACGCAGGCACGCGAGGGCATAGGAGCAACAACGGATCGAGGTGAGAGAGGATTATACAATCAGGAGAGCATTAAATGATGTACTGTGGAGAAGTCAAGAGCCACGGCGCCATTACCTTGCAGTTTCTGCGGTCACCTCACCTCTTCTCTCGCTAAGTGTTAAAGTCACCGACATTTTATAGCTTTAGTTTACTGAACTTTAACTCTAACATGCAACTCGCCTGTCTAAACTTAACTCTGAAGGGAAGGGAGGTGTGAGATTACAGCATTTGCATTCTCGCGTTTATTCTATCTCTCTTTCTTTCTTTGAGTTCCAGGCCATGTGAACCAAACGTGATAAAACATACATTCAATGCAACGCAAGGAATATCATATATTCAAACACAAAACATTTCTATGTACATGCTAATCTCAGTCTCTTACAGCACTCTGTCCCTCCAAACAATGACGTCACCAGTTGATAAGGCAGATCATAACAAACAAACAACCGAATCAAAACAGCCACATTATTCGCAATCTCCACGTAAATAACATAAACATCCGCCTCAAATATTGACAGCCTATGCACACACACAGAACTAATGTGTGCACGCGCGTATGTGTGATATTATTT
>NW_020869029.1:553986-556486 GCF_003789085.1 Penaeus vannamei | reverse complement strand
CATATTACGTCTGTTGTGTGTGTGTGTGTTGTTGTGTGTGTGTGTTGTGGTGTGGTGTGTGTGTGGTGTGTCGTGTGTAAATAATATATAATCTCTATTTATATACTATTCTCTCCTACTCTATATATATACTCAACTTCGTTACTCTTACGTATTCGTATGTATGTATCTACTCGTTACTGTCAAATGTCTCTCTCTCTCTCCATGTATGCTATGTCTATGTATTGTATACTGATATATATTATTAGGTATATATATAAGGAGTAATATGTATATTTATATGTATATGTATAGTATAATGTATTAATATAATATATTCATATATATATATATATATTTATATATATAATATTATATATATTATATTAATTAATTAATATATATAATATGTATGTATGTGTTATGTATGTATATATATCACATTAATACATATCAATTTATATGTTATATATATCAATTATAATTATTATAATTATATATATAGCATTAATTGATATGTACATATATGAGTATACATATTATTAAATGTTATATATATGTATATAATATTATATATTAAATACTAATATACTATAATGTAAAGTATATTAATACATGTTAATATTATTAATATATATATATATATACATGTAATAATATCACACACTACACACACACACACAACATACATACATATAAATATACATATTAGTGTTATATGACACCACATACTAACACACACATCGATCAACACACTAACATACACACACACACAGTACTATAAACGACACTATCACACATCAGCTACTATTAATTAATATAATATATATATATATATATATATTAATATTATATAATAATATAATATATATATATATAACAGTACGTGTTCATTCTAAAAAATACCCTACGCACATTCTTTTCCTTCTTACTTTTTTCTATTTCCTGTATAAGCTGTTTCAAAATTTACTAATATGGCCTCCTTGATTCTAGTTAATATTTGAAGTTGAATTTCAACTCCGACTTTTCATACCAAAGGCACGTAAAAGACTGCTGTGTGTTATGAATATTTGATTAGAAATCCCAAACTCACTCGATATGAAAATATACAAACATTCCTGTTTACCCTTCCGCTTGTATTCAATTAGACGCAAAAAAGAAAATAAACGGGTAAAAAAATGTTCACGGGTAATTATCAAAAAATATATATATAATTATCACCGGAATTACAATAGCGGTAAAAGTAACGAACTGTGTCATCGTATCAATCTAAATTATTTTTAAGATAAGCAATCGAAGCATAACGATAAAAATCGATACAAATAAATAAATAAACAAAAACAATACGTATCAAAAAACTAAACAAAAAAGATAAACCACTGAATAAACAAATTTTAAAAAATCCCATTTTGCTTTCGAAGCTCCAAACAGCAGAGACAAAAAAGAAAAAAAAAAGAAAAAGGAGAGGAAAAAGCACTCTCGCTCGCCAGGGTGACGCGCGAACTATGAGGGAAAAACGACCATTTGTAAAAGCACTTCCTGTCACCTGTTGATTGCTTGCGGCAGTAACTCACCTGGGATTCTGGAAACGCGGTCGGAACGCAAGGAAAGCAAAGAGGATACGAGGAATAAAAGGAAAGTGAAAGTAATATTTGAAAAAAGGATTGTCGATTAGATTGAAAGTGATGGGTAGGGCAATTAAGAGGCTTGTAAAAGGAGTAATATCATTTGGTTTATTTGTGGGTTGATGTGAGACTGTTGGCATGTGTGTGTAGTTGTGGTTGTGTGTGTGTAGTTGTGGTTGTGTGTGCGCGTATGCGTGTGCTTGTGCGTGCGCGTGTGTGTGTGTGCGTATGCGTGTGTGTGTGTGGGGGGGGGGGGGCGTGCGTGCGTGCGTGCGTGCGTGTGTATGTGTGTGTGCTGGTAAGTGCTCATGTGTGCGTTCGTGTGTATGATAATGTGTCTACGTGCTTGTGCGTCCGTGCGTTTGTCCTTGTGTGTGCGTACGTATAGACGCCCGAATCCAAATACACACGCCAGAATCACACACACACCAAACCGGACCCTCAAACCAACATGACACCGAAGGGAGGAAACACCAGCAGACGAAGAGAAGAGCCGAGAGGGAAGGGAGTCCCACATAGACAAAAAGAAAAAGGAAAGAAAAAAAGAATGAAAAGAAAGAAAGAAAAGAAAAACAGAAAAAATAAAGAAGAATGAAAAAAAAAGAACAAAAGTAAAGAAAGAAAGAAAAGAAGAAAAGAAAAAGGAAAAAAAGAAGAAAAAAGAAAAAACAGAGAGGGGAAGGAGCAAACAGCAACAGCCGAAGTTTTGAGGGGAATTTCGTGGCGCTCGGGAAAGGCACAAAGCGGAAGTTGAGGGGAAAGATTCGAAGGAATGTCCAGGAGTTCGGCCTCTTTTCCTTCACAGTGGCATGGGGGGGGGGGGGTCTGGAGGAGGAGGGGGAGATGGGGTTCGGGTGAAAGAGGGGGGTGGGGTTGGGGAAAGAGGGGAGATGTGG
>NW_020869029.1:533986-546486 GCF_003789085.1 Penaeus vannamei | reverse complement strand
ATAAAAGCAGATTTTCCATAGACCGATAACAGCAATAGACCATACAGCACTTTTCCATAGACCGATAACAGCAGATTTTTCCATAGACTGATAACAGCAGATTTTCCATAGACCGATAACAGCCATAGACGATAACAGCAGATGACCGATAACAGAGATTTTTTTTCCACAGACCGATAACAGCAGCTTTTCCATAGATTAACAGCAGATTTTCCATAGACCGATAACAGAAGATTTTCCATAGACCGATAAAAGCAGATCTTCCATAGACCGATAACAGCCGATTTTCCATAAACCGATAGCAGCAGATTTTCCATAGACCGATAACAGCCGATTTTCCATAGACCGATAACAGCAGATTTTCCATAGACCGATAACAGCAGATTTTCCATAGACCGATAACAGCAGATTTTCCATAGACCGATAACAGCAGATTTTCCATAGACCGATAACAGCAGATTTTCCATAGACCGATGCACCATAGACGATAACAGCCGATTTTCCATAGACCGATAACAGCAGATTTCCATAGACCGATAATTTTAGCAGATTTCCATAGACCGATAACAGCCGATTTTCCATAGACCGATAAAAGCAGATTTTCCATAGACCGATAACAGCAGATTTTCCATAGACCGATAACAGCCGATTTTCCATAGACCGATAAAAGCAGATTTTCCATAGACCGATAACAGCAGATTTTCCATAGACCGACAACAGCAGATTTTCCAGAAAGACCAATAACAGCAGATTTTCCATAGACCGATAACAGCAGTTTTCCATAACAGCAGATTTTCCATACACCTATAACAGCAGATTTTCCACAGACCGATAACAGCTGATTTTCCATAGACCTATAACAGCAGATTTTAACAGCAGATTTTCCACAGACCGATAACAGCAGATTTTCCATAGACCGATAACAGCAGATTTTCCACAGACCTATAACAGCAGATTTTCCATAGACCTATAACAGCAGATTTTCCAGAGACTTTCCATAAAGACCCACACACGCTTCGCAGGGAGAGGACTCGCCAGGGCGTGGCTACTAAACGTCAAATCTCTCCTGATTTTTCCCAGATAACACTTCCTTCAATCAGCTGTGATCATGTATATGCTGTATAAAAGAGCTAGCGTGATAGCTGTTCGTGGACTGGAGAAAAGAGAAGGGGAGACAGAGAGAAAATGGAGGGGAAGGAAGGTTGAGAGAAGAGAAGGAAGGGGGGAGGGAGGGAGGGAGGGAGGGAGGGAGGGGAGTGAGTGAGATAGATAGATAAGTGGATAGAGAGAGGAGAGAGAGAGAGAGAGAGAGAGAGAGAGAGAGAGAGAGAGAGAGAGAGAGAGAGAGAGAGAGAGAGAGACAGACAGAGAGATAGATATATAGAGAGAGAGAGAGAGAGAGAGAGAGAGAGAGAGAGAGAGAGAGAGAGAGAGAGAGAGAGAGAGAGAGAGAGAGAGAGAGAGAGACTATATAGATTACGAGGTTAATAACTAAGAAAATAGATATAAAACTAAACTAATCAATCCAAACTGACGTAATAAATAAATAAATAAATAAACAAAAAATAAAGAAAAAATAAGACCACAGGAAAAATCCGAGAAAAATACAAACCCAAAACAACCACTCTAAACACGTGCAAACAAACAAACCTATATTCATAAAACCTAACAAACAATCAAATAATAATAATAATAATAATAATAATAATAATAAATAATAGTATTAACAATAATAATAATAATAATGATAATAATAATAACAGTAATAAATAATAAATAATAATAATATAATGATAATAATAATAATAATAATAATAATAATAATAATAATAATAATAAATAGCAATAACAATAACAATAACAATAACAATAATAATAGAACCATCACATCCCCAGCAGAATAAGCGAACCACCCCGAGAAACAGACCACACTCGCCCCAACCGCCCCCCCCCCCCCAGCGTAAATCACACCGTGTCCCTCAGCCAGTGACTCGGCGCGCAGCAACAGGTGTCCCCGCCGGATGCTCCCATTTCCCCCGGGCGGCTGGCGGCGTGCACGCGAAGCTCTGCCTCGTAATACCTTGGACTTAGCGCGATGTCGGCGTGGGCTAGCTTCGCTCTGCACGGGGAGGGGGAGGGAAGGGGGGATGGGTATGGCCGTGGTTCGTTTTCTCTCTCTCTCTCTCTCTCTCTCTCTCTCTCTCTCTTTCTTCTCTCTGTCTCCTCTCTGTCTCTCTCTTCCCTGTCTCTCTCTCCCTGTCTCCCTCCCCGTCTCTGTCTCCCTCCCCGTCTCCCTCTCCCTCCCCGTCTCCTCTCCCTCCCTGTCTCCCTCTCCCTCTTCCTCTCCCTCTCCCTCTCTCGCTTTCTTGGAACGGGTGGCGGGAGGCAGTTTTATGTCGCGTCGTGGCCGGTATTTGATTCTTTTTTTTCTGCAGCAGTGTTTTGTAGCAAGCAGGAGGGGTCTGTTTTCAATTCCTGTAGTTGTGTTTTGTGTGGTCTTGTATTGGAATTGGAGTTAAAAGGCCATTTTCGCTTGCACCACGGCCTCCATGGCGTTTTTCTCCTGCATCAGTATTTACAGCAGGTCTCTGTTTTGATCTCAACTGCTGAGTCTTGTGTAGCTTATTGCGATGAAGGCGGTGCTGGAGTTCGAGCTGCTACTACTCAGCAGCTGCTACTACTGGTGCAGCTGCTGGAACTGCTACTGCATTTGGTGCTGCTTTGGAGGCTTTAACAGGAGCTAGCGCTGCAGGTGGCCCCACAGCTGGAGCTGAAGAGACAAATCGGAATTTTGTGTTGCCACATTTTCCCATGAAAGATCTCCCACTTCACCGACACTTTCCATGGGAAATTTTCACAGTGCATTTTGAGCTTCTTTGTTGTGTGAGTGCAATATCTGTAACGTGTGGACCATGTCCCTATTTTGCGCAATTACAGCGCAATATAGTGCACGATTTGAAGATATTACATCTGAAGATTGTCTTGCCCTCAACGATCTATTTGGGTTCGGGTAATATTTGCTCATCACACAAAATGATACTCTCTCCGTTCCATCATATCAGTAATTTTAGCATGCATTTTAAGATTAAATTCCGTTTGCTTTTTTCCTTAGGACACTAAAAATAATTACATTGGTGTAATACCTTTTGGAAAACTATGGTTTTATCAAGACTGCCCCTCTTATTATGTTGTTAGTTTCATTTTCTCTCTCTTTCTCTCTCTCTCTCACGTATAGCTTTTTTTGCAAAACAAAAAGTATTCTCCGCCCATTATCTTCCATGATAAGCTAACAAAACACTAACATTTAGCCTGACATTTTCTGCGTCAACAATACCCGCATCTCTTGCACAGATGTATCCATATCTGATAAGCGTTTTAGTAACTTTTTCAGCACTTTCGCTTTGTGTCTTTCCACGCTCGTAATTATTTCATGAGCTCAACCAGGCTCCGACATGCCAAAGAGCTGACAGTTCAGGCAAACCCGGAAGATCTGATGGATGCTTGTCAGGTTATCAAGGATTTGGAAGGTCACAGTTGAGAGAGAGAGAGAGAGAGAGAGAGAGAGAGAGAGAGAGAGAGAGAGAGAGAGAGAGAGAGAGAGAGAGAGAGAGAGAGAGAGAGAGAGGAGAGAGAGAGAGAGAGATTGGAAGGGAGGAGAAAGAGAAAGAGAAAGAGAGAGGGAGAGAAAGAGATAGAGGGAGAGTGGGGAGGAGGAGGAGGAGAGGAGAAAGAGAAAGAGCGAGAAAGAGACAGACCTAAGCTACACAACTGACAACCCATTTTCTCTCCTCTGAATCCAAACATTTTCTTTGTCTTTCCTTTCTTCCAAGTGAGTCTCTCTTCGCTCAAAGCCGCCCTCGTGAACGTTCCATTTAGACAGTTCAGAGCAGCAGTTTTCGTGTTGTTAACAAGTTAGCCAAGTTGCCGCTCGCTTCCCGCAGCGGGAAGTTGTGCCGCTTCAATCCGACAAAGTTGCCCGCACGCGCCGCTCTGTTCTCGCTTGAACGGCAACCCAGGTGGTTTCCACGGGCCGCTCATACAAAGAGATCCGATCGCTGGCTCGAGAATTACGCATAATTCGGGAAGGGATAACAACCTCTTTAGGGACGTGCGAGCTGCTCTGGCCACCGACCCCGCAGCCGGGACGCTTGGCCGGGAGGAACTCTGCGTCGTGTGGTGGTGGTGGTGGTGGGGGGGAGGCTGGGCTGGGATTATGCTGGGGCTATTCAGGGGTTATGTTGGAGCTATGCTGGAACTATTCAGGGCTGCTGGAACTATTCGGGGTTATGTTGGAGCTATGCTGGAACTATTCAGGGGTTATGTTGGAGCTATGCTGAAACTATTTTATGTTGGAGCTACTGGAACTATGGGTTAGAGCTATGCTGGAACTATTCTTGGTGCTCTGCTATGCTGGAGCTCTATGCTGGGTTATGTTGGAGCTATAGCTGGGACTATTCGAGGGTTATGTTGGAGCTATATTGGGACTATGCTGGAGCTCTTCTGGGCTTACGTTGGAGCTATGCTAGGGTTACGTAGGAGCTATGTTGGAGCTATTCTGAGGTTATGCTGCAGCTATGTTGGAGCTATTCTGAGGCTATGCTGCACCTATGTTGGGGCTATTCTGAGGATATGCTGCAGCTATGTTGGAGCTATGCATGAGGCTATGCTGAGGCTCTTCTATTCAGAGATGTAAAGAAATATCACTAGGTATTCATGGTTATCCTTAAGTTATGCCTGGCGATAAGGCTGGAGAAAGACCGTGGGAAATTGCCACTTGTAAATCGATGTGTGCTAAAGTATGACTTCTTTTGCTGCATCAGTTTATCTTTGATTTTTTTTTCTCCTCTCCCTCTTTACCAATATCAAACAAGACACTAGTCAATTCTAAATCTGAAAATATTAAAGTCCATCTTAATAAGAATTTAAAACCCCAAGAGGGAAGCCAATTCTAAATCTAAAATTATTAAAGCCTGTCTTAATAAGAATTTAAAACCCCAAGATGCAAGCCAATTCTAAATCTAATATTATTAAAGCCTGTCAATATAAATTTCAACCCCCAAGATGCAAGTCAATTCTAAATCTGAAATTATTAAAGTCCATCTTAATTAGAATTTCAAACCCCAAATGCATGCAATAAATCTAAAATTATTTAAGTCCATCTTAATAAGAATTTCAAACCCCGAGATGCAAGTCAATTCTAAATCCAAAATTATTGAAGCCTGTCTTCATAAGAATTTCAAACCCCAAGATGCAAGCCAATTCTAAATCTAAAATTATTTAAATCTATCTTAATAAGAATTTCAAACCCCGAGATGCAAGCCAATTCTAAATCTATAATTATTAAAGCCTATCTTCATAAAGACTTCAAACCCCTACCTACCACCCCCACACCATTACACCTCACCCACCATCCAAAACCAAACACAAACCGATCATTACCCTCACCCGACCCCCCAACCCCCAAGATCCAAACAGCGCGAACGGAGAAGTCTGGCTTCAGGGCGGGCATTTGAAGGGGAAAATCCTGAAATCGATGTAAGCGCCCTCTAACAAGACGAAGCCGCCCATCCACGAATTCTTTGCAAAGAGGGAGAGAAACAAGCTCAGCGCTGTGGGCCGGAAGCTGAAGGCCGCGTCAACGAGGAGTCCATGGGGCTTTCTGTGGCGCGTCTCGAAGCCCGCTCAGCTGTGTCGAATCAATGGACTTCTTTTATTTTAAGCCGCGGGAAAGTGTTTGTGGCACGAGTGTTTTTGTTTTTGTGTGCGTTTGTGTGTGTGTGTGTGTGTGTGTGGTGTGTGTGTGTGTGTGTGTTGTGTGTGTGTGTGTGTGTGTGTGTGTGTGTGTGTGTGTGTGTGCCCGTGTGCGTGTGCGTGTGCGTGTGCGTGTGTGTGTTGTGTGTGTTTATGTTGCCTGTTTGTGTACCTGTGTTTGTGTTTGTGTTGTACCTGTGTTGTGTGTGTGTGTTTGTGTGTGCCTATGTTTATGTGTGAGTGTGCGTGCCCCTAAACAGAAGTGTTTTTAAACACGTACGTACATACCAATGTGCGAACACCTAAACACATCTACCAACCAAAGCAGTACATAAACAAACAAACAAACTTTCTAACTCACTAACAAACTACCATGAATAATAAAACAAAACAAAAATAAAAGAAAAGCCTCGAAAACTTTAAAGCCTTAGTTCAGGGTTTTGTCCAACCATTACAAACGAGAGCAAGCGGAGTCCAGAATGTCAAATGAGGTTAGATAAACTTTTAGCCTCGTTCCCTCCACAAAAAAAAAAAAAAAAAACACGAAAAAAAAACTGAAAAACAACTGACATCTGATTCGGTTTACTCAACAGATGAAATCCCTGGAGATCGTCCGCTGTTGGAACATTCAACATGACTATTTCATCATCCTCTTAGACATCCCAGTTAATGTTGGATAACTGATGTTTAACCGTTGGATAACCGGCTCGCTCGTGGGATATTGATAAGCGACATTTGACCTTCTGAAGTTGTGTGACTGATTGAATTTATCCCTGTTGCTTGCGTTGACACGGGAAAAATGGTGGCTTTGTTGATTTTTTTTTTTTTTTTTTTTTTTACAGAGCAAGCTAGAATGATCGAATTTCCGTTGCATGAGTTGTCAGAGATTATACTGCGGCAATATTTCGCATTACCAAGCTTAGCTATGCGATATATATATTTTTTCCGTTAAAAGCCGTTAGTTTATGATATACTAAACACTTCAAACCTTAATTTGATATCCGAAACACATTCAATTTTGATGAAAAAATAGACATATCTACTTATCTTAATTACTTAAAATCAAACAACATTAACTTAAAAGAACAGTACCTCTCGTTAATAAATATGAAAGATTAAAGGATACACTGGAAAAAGTCTCTTCTGGGTAATCAATATAAAATTAACTACGCATTGAAGGTTTTTTCCAGGCGTCACTACCCCCTCCCCCCACCCCTTTTTATCGAATGCCCATGAGTAGGAGAAAAAATACCACTCCCCCTACCCTCCACCCCCACCCCAGCTGCACCACTGGTTCCTACGCATCCCTGTCGCTCCCCCCCCCCCACCCACCCACCTTGAAGCTGCATTCAGATTAAGGGAAATTATGCGACGCGGATCTCGCTCTGAAGAAGTGTTAAAGATGACATGTTTTCTGCACGGCATCTTGAGCTTATCGCCTTCGCAAATTCGTCTCGATTTTATATCTTTGTCACGCAACCTTTTTTCTTTCTTTTACTTTTGTAATGTAAGAGAGTGATATTTATTATTTTTGTTCTTTAACACACACAAACAAACAAAAAAAACACACCGATCAACAGAAACCAAACGACACTAAAATAAAGATAGTTCTTACAGTAACCCAAATAAACAAAAAAAAAAAAAAAGGATACACCAATATAACCAGAACAGATACAAACCACACCCGAATCCATCAACATCACACCTCGTATTATCTAACGTATC
This sequence comes from Penaeus vannamei, assembly GCF_003789085.1. Taxonomy (NCBI): domain Eukaryota; kingdom Metazoa; phylum Arthropoda; class Malacostraca; order Decapoda; family Penaeidae; genus Penaeus; species Penaeus vannamei. The sequence goes on along the minus strand of NW_020869029.1, from coordinate 539,010 downwards.
TCTAACCCTAAAAAAAATAAAAAAAAAAAATAAAATAATAATAATAATAATAATAATAATAATAATAATAATAATAATAAAATTGAAATGAAACTAAAGATAACATTCGCGAAAAGATTGAACCTCGCCCTTCAGCCACGGTCACACTAGTCTTCCCTGTCCCGGGATCCCAAGACAGCCTCAGTCAAAATCAGCCGACCAATCAAAAAGCTGCAGCTGGCCAGACTTCACAGGGCTGTCTAGGGATCCCAAGACAGAGAAACACTACTGTGACCCTAGACCCTCGCTAGCTTTAAGCGCCGGTCTTACACAGCCATCCATTAGCAATTCTTAATCTCCAGTGAAGAGGGAGGTTCGCTCAGCCTCCTCGGAGCCACTGGGGAACACGCGCATTATTAGCGTTATTGGAGTTTTTGTTTCCTATTTCTGTATTTATTGTGGTTACTGATTTGCTGTTGCTGTTGTTATTGTTTTGTAGTCGTTATTATCGTCATCATCTTCATATTATCATTAACATTATCAATTATTATTATCATTATTATCATTATTTTCCCTGTACTTCCACTTACAATGAAATTAATTTAAAAAACGGCATTATGCAAGATCATATATTGTACGTGTGCATGTGTGAAACAGAATAAGAGTAACATTAAATAGGACTGACTGTCTTACAGGTTAAGTACAGTCACAAACTACTAATGCCACATAAGAACAAAGAAAAGCCTATCAAAAATGTTGCATTGCCCATCATAAGAATGTTGCCAAACCCATCATAAGAATACTGAACAGCCTATCTTAAGAATACTGCCAAACCTATCATAAGAATAATGAGCATTCCACCATAAGAATGCTTATTGACCAATCACAAGAACAGTAAAAGTATATTTTTATAATTTTGTAAACTGACTGTGAATTTCCGGATTAACATCTATTTTTGTCCTGCTAAAAGCACAGTATTTGATTAATATTTGAACTCAACTGAACTTGAACTGAAGCTGAAGTATGTTCATTAAACATAGTAAAATAATACGTAACTTGTTCGAGGAAAGAAAGCTAGGTATTGCGTAGGTTTAAACAACGTGCATGCAAATATAGTACAAACATATATTTCAATTTATCCTCAAAATAGAATATGCAATTTTTACAATGCATAACAGAATGTACGTTAATACAAAAGTCTAGTGATATTAAACAAGAGTCGCAGATATATCACTACAAAATATGTAATGCTGTCACAAATGCACTGACATTCTGACTGGGTAAACGAACAATAATAATCACAATGATAGTCATAAAAGTCAAAATGATAATAAAAATAAGATGAATGATGAAGTTAATTTTGTTGTTGATGATGATAACGATGACGACCACGACAAGGGTGATAATGATAAACAATAACAACAATGACAAATTACAAGGTTACAACAAAAATGATAATAGTGATATGATAAAGGTCTAATACCACAAAATAATGAGTAAAATACAATAAACTATCATGAATGAAATAAACTTTAACCAAATTATTGTTTTCAGTTCATATCAGATCTTACTTCTAGAAATGAATACTGTTCTGCGAGAAGCTAAAAGCATGCACAGTTTAACAGCATAAAACGAAGCCACTCTTTTCAAAAGGACAAAGTTAATGGAATTGTTAGTGAAGTGACCCTACCTTCCATGATATATAAGATATTACTGATAATTTTCTTTTCCCATGTAAGGCGCTTTGAAAGAGCTTGGTAGAGGAAAATTAAAATCAGTGAAAAAATAGTCACGATTTGTGTCGCTCGTTCTTCACAAAGTTTATGTACCAATTCTGTTTCTGTTGCTGATCTATTACAAGAGAAATATTTCCCGATTCTAACGCCGAATTCGTCCATTGCTATCGGAAACAATCCTTATGCAACAAGGGTATTCATTTAGTATCGCCACAGTGAAAGAATCATCCGGGAGAGATCAGAGTGGCTCCCTTAACCCACGTGTTCCTAGGGTGTTGAGGAAGCGTCCATACTGTAGTAATTCATACCGTAAACGCGTCATGTACCATGCATTTCTGACGGAGATATAATGGAAATTCGTCATGCACATCCCCTTGCACTGTGAAGATATTCCCATTCATATCTCCTCTGCAGCCGTCGCAATGAACACGTTTCAGCACATCAAGAAACAGATTGGAAACAAGGCAACGATTCAATTGGTGATCCAAATAACTATCTTTTGACAAAACTGCCTCCTTTGATGGTCGTTACCTTGCTACTACTCCGTCAGTGTTATGCATGCTATATACACGCTATATACGGTCTCCGACGTGAGTTTACGACAGGTTTTACTGTAGCGTGGACACCCCTTTACACAACAGAATTTCGAGACCCCTTGGCGCTAACCCTGTGGCAGATGTGAGAGCTTAACCAAGGGACGCCTCACTGCCACGTTACACCCCCTTCGTCCTTCGCCATAAGCCTCGAAGACTCTATACAAGTTAGTTTTGTCTAAATAATATATTTTCACCTATTTGTTGGTATTTTTGGTGCGAGTAATGTCTGGTAAAGTTCCCCTTGTCGGTTCGTGTTGTACGTACAATTCCAAATGATAACTAACTCGGCGTTACTTTCATATTGATTATGTGATTTCATCGGGTTTTATCCGAACCTCACAATACAGAGCGTCGTTTCCTCGTGATGGATCCGATCCTTGACACCATTCCCTCACTGTGGTTACACACACAAGCAGAATCATAACATGAATAGAGACAGATAGATAGATGGACATGTAACTAGATAGATAGATAGAGAGAAAGATAGATACATGAATAGATTAACAGACAGATAGAGAGAAAGACATATATACGCACACACCGATACATATATAGGTAGAGAAAGAGAGAGACTAAAACTAATCCGTCATCTTTGTATCAACTGGGCTGTCAGTTAATCACCTATCTATTCTTGGGGGTGTTTACCTTCGGTCCCTCTTCAGCGATGTATTAGCATAAATTTCCATTCACTCAGGCGATGTCTTCAGTCTTTCCTCACTACTTCACGCCCCTTCTCGCTCCTCTCCTCTCAGACCTCTTGTTATTACTCCTTTGTGCGCCTACTTGCTCTACTTACTGTGCGTCTGCCCTTGGGAGAAACTTTTGTGGAGGTAATACGCTGTAGATGGGCAAAGTTGTGTTGTCGATAGGACAAGAACGTAAGTACGTACTTGCATAAATACATACACAAACACACACACACACATGCATAAATTATATATATATATATATATATATATATATATATATATATATATATATATATTCATGAATACATGATGCATGCGTCTGAATACATATACATACACACACCGTATACAAAGTACAGACAAACAAGTATTCCAGAACAGAAAGTGCGCGCGCGTCCCAGTCAATAAAAGCAATAACAATATAAATCAAACTGTCTCTCCGACACGGCACCTTGCCTTCGCCCCCCCCCCAACCGCCGACCCCCCACCTGCCATCCATCATCCCAAGGTGCCCCGGATGCTGAAGCTGCACCTGATAGACGCCTCGTGTTCTTTCCCTTCCCCCGGGGCTGATAAAGGGCTCATGTTTATAGTACTGGAAGGATGTATAAAAAGGGGGAAGAGGAAGGGAGGAAGGGAGAAATAGGATGGGAGGAAAATAGAGGGAGAAGGAGTGGGATGGAGAGAGAAAGGGGAAGGGAGATGAGAGTTAGAATGGAGAGCGAGAGAGAGGGAGAGGGAATAGAGAGCGAGAAGAGAGAGAGAGGAGAGAGAGAGAGAGAGAGAGAGAGAGAGAGAAGAGCGGGAGAGAGGGAAGAGCGAGAGAGAGGGGAGCGAAGAGATGATGAAGAAAGAGGAGGGAGATGAAGTGAGTGAAGAGAGAAAGAAAAGAGAAAGGGAGGGGAATGAGAAGAGGGATGAGACAGAGAGCGAGAGAGAAAAGAGAAAAAGAGAAAGACGGATTCAGACTGAGATTACACACATAGCATATGTCCGCGTGTACGTCTATATACCAACACATACACGCTGCCCACCGGACACTCAACCCGACCAACCGAAATAACTGAAATATCATGAATATCAATCCGTCCGAATCCTTGCCAGGCGATATATATCCCCGTCTGTGCACATACCTGACCCAGTGATTCTAGATTGAATACATGTTTATCTAAGCAGATTCCTGTTCCCCTCGCATGCCCGAAGGAACTTTAAGTGGATGCCAAAACGGGGTATAAGCGACATTCCTCCCCTGGCCGGATGTATGCGTGCCTTCTAGGGTGTATGTTCAGGGGGGGGACACGCCTACACGCGCCCATAAAGGGGGAGGGGGTAGGGAGGGAGGAGGGGGAGCGAGCGGATGCTGGGTCAATTTTTTCCCACTATTTTTTCCTCTTTTTTTGTTTTTTTTTTTTTTTACTTTTACTTTTTTTACTTTTATTTTTTGTGGACCTTTTTTATGATGGCCTTTCTGTGTCGGGTCCATCAGCGCCGGCGAAGGACCCCGAGCCTCGTTTTATTTACTTTTTTTCTTGTCCCCCTTTTCTTTCTTTTTTGTTTATTTTCTCTTTTTTCCCCTCATCCTTTGTCTGTTTTTTGTCTATCTGTCTAATCTATCTTGATATATGTATCTGCTTTACCCGAACAGAAAGAGGCACAGATGAACATGTGTATATATAAATGTATGAATTTATGGAAAAACAAATATATAGATACATAAATGGTTATATACAAGTTGGAAATAAAAATACCAACATATATATATATACATACATGTGTGTGTGTGTGTGTGCGAATGCGTGCGTGTGCGAGTGCGAGCGTGTGTGCGTATGCAAGTGCGTTTGCGTGCGTGTGCGTGCGTGTATGGCAAAAAGGACAAGGCATTGGCATCCCCGACGCAAGAGAATGGCAAGCAGACGCTGGAACTCCTTTGAAGTCCGCCGGCACGCGAAAGGCGGCCGTAAGAGTGCCTCCTCCTCCTTTTCCGACGTACGGTTAGACTAAGGCCCTCAAGACGGTCATCCTTT
>NW_020869029.1:516486-518986 GCF_003789085.1 Penaeus vannamei | reverse complement strand
ACGAAAGCATACAAGAAACATCTTTCAAAAGGATCGTTATCACTACCTATCAATCTTTTCAGCCTATTCATTTCTTGCAATAATTTTCCCGGCCACTTTCCTCCTTAGACCCCGAGTGAGCCCAAAAATTGCCCCCAACTCATATTACCAAGGCCATTTAACCCAAAAAAACAGTGGGATTCCACCCTCAGAGGCAAATTTCAGGGGCAAATATCAGCAATTCAGCCTGCAATTTGGCCTTAATCTTCTGATAAACCGGGGCAACAAATGCGAAACGGGAGGTAAGACAGCCCATGTATCTGGACTAAGAGTAATAGGCTCCTATTTGCGCCGGGACATCTATTACTAATACTCAATACATCACGCGGGAGCTCATGTTTACAAATGACGTCACGCGCTCCATCGGCGAGTTTCCGATTAGTGATTTAACCCAACGGAAGACACACGAGGAGGTCGCGAGTCACGAATCGTCATTTCGAACGCCGAACACGGAAGCATCGCATGTCCGAGGCTTCGCGAGCGTGAAGGAATGAAAACACAAACGAAAAAATACACGCGCAGGCTCGAAACGAGGTCGGAGTTATACAAGGCTTCATGGGCGTGAAAGTGGAGTTTTACATGGCTTCGTGGGCGTGAAAGTGGAGTTATACAAGGCTTCGTGGGCGTGACAGTGGAGTTTTACAAAGTTTCGTGGGCGTGAAAGCGGTTATACAAGGTTTCGTGGGCGTGAAAGCATTGTACAAGGCTTCGTGGGCGTGAAAGCGGAGTTTTACAAGGCTTCGTGGGCGTGAAAGCGGAGTTATACAAGGCTTCGTGGGCGTGAAAGCGGTTATACAAGGTTTCATGGGCGTGAAAGCGGTTATACAAGGCTTCGTGGGGCGTGAAAAGCGGTTATACAAGGCTTCGTGGGCGTGAAAGCGGTTATACAAGGTTTCGTGGGCGTGAAAGGAAGTTATACAAGGCTTCATGGGCGTGAAAGGGAGTTATACAAGGCTTCATGGGCGTGAAAGGGAGTTATACAAGGCTTCATGGGCGTGAAAGCGGTTATACAAGGCTTCGTGGGCGTGAAAGCGGTTATACAAGGCTTCGTGGGCGTGAAAGCGGTTATACAAGGCTTCGTGGGTGAAGCGGAGTTTTACAAGGCTTCGTGACGTGAAAGGTATACAAGGCTTCGTGGGTGTGAAAGCGTTGTACAAGGTTTCGGGGCGCGAAAGCGAAGTTATACAAGGCTTCGTGGGCGTGAAAGCGATTATACATGGCTTCGTGGGCGTGAAAGCGTTATACAAGGCTTCGTGGGCGTGAAAGCGTTAAAGGTTTTCGTGGGTGTGAAAGCGCAAGGTTTCGTGTTATACAGGCTTCGTGGGCGTGAAAGCGATTATACATGGCTTCGTGGGCGTGAAAGCGTTATACAAGGCTTCGTGGGCGTGAAAGCGTTTACAAGGTTTCGGGCGTGAAAGCGGTTATACAAGCTTCGTGGGCGTGAAAGCGGTTATACAAGGCTTCGTGGGCGTGAAAGCGGTTATACAAGGCTTCATGGGCGTGAAAGGGAGTTATACAAAGCTTCGTGGGCGTAAAAGCGGTTATACAAGGCTTCGTGGGCGTGGCGGTGAAAGCGGTTATACAAGGCTAAAGCGGTTATACAAGGCTTCGTGGGCGTGAAAGCGGTTATACAAGGCTTCGTGGGCGTAGGCTTAAGCGGCTTACAAGGCTTCGTGGGCGTGAAAGCGTTGTAAAAGGCTTCGTGGGCGTGAAAGCGTGTTATACATGGCTTCGTGGGCGTGAAAGCGGAGTTATACAAGGCTTCCATCTACAAGGCCGCCCATTTCCGCTCGGGGGGTCACGCCGCCAACCCTCCCCGTATGTTGATTATACACACTTACGCCCCAAATGGCCGTAGATTAGGTAGGAGCCGGCCCATAGTTAACTACGGAATTTATCGGTAATCGACGCTCCTAGATCTTACTCCCACACGTCACTGCAAAGCGGAGTCGTCAAGTAGGCCTATGCTCCGAAATAGAAAAAAAAAAATCTTATTTCCTCTTCAATGAAATATTAGGCTCGAGGACCTCTTTGACAAAAAAACACACACTTACCGACAAAAGTTTGGCCTCCGATTACACAATAAAACCTCGCATTTGTCACTCACGACGAAGGAGAAAGCGAGGAGAGTGAGGCGGAGAGGCACTGACTAATCTCCTTTGTTTACGAGGATCAAGTTGGGATGGGATTTTCTTCATTCCGTAATGGATATGGATGTATATGGGAGAGGGAGAGAGGGAGAGAGGGAGAGGAGAGGGAGAGGGAGAGAGAGAGAGAGAGAGAGAGAGAGGAGAGGGAGAGGGAGAGGGAGAGGGAGAGAGGGAGAGGGAGAGGGGAGGGAGAGGAGAGAGAGAGAGAGAGAGAGAGAGAGAGAGAGAGAGAGAGAGAGAGAGGGAGGAGGAGGGAGGAGGGAGGGAGGGAGGGAGGGAGAGAGAGAGAGAGAGAGAGAGAGAGAGAGAGA
>NW_020869029.1:488986-501486 GCF_003789085.1 Penaeus vannamei | reverse complement strand
ATCCACCGCGTTAGCTCTGCGCAACTTCTTCCACCCCTTTTTCTCAGTCATCTTTCGTATCGCTCCAACGATGTTCAGTCCTGTTGTATCTTTAATGATTCCCTCATATTTCTTATCTAATCTAAGTTAATTTTACTTGCATTTTATCTTTTTTCTTCTTCCTTTCCAGTGTTCTCTTTCGCGACGCCATACACGTTATAGTTAGTCATATCCAGAGACCCTATTTCGGTGTCATGTGTCCAACTAAAGATATTTTGCACTCATTGATATCCTCCGCCAGACCAAAATTAGCGATTTCCTATATAACCCCTTCAAGTTGTGCGTCTGTCGGTCCATTTATTAGTTGAAGAAGCGTAATCATGCTGGCAAGTGTATCAAAGGTATGAATGACAATGAATATCTTCACAATACATGGGATGTACTGAAGGCCGGTTTCGAATATATCTTCGTCAGAAACAGTATTTCTGATGAAGATATAATCGAAACCGGTCATTTTTGTGCCGATATCCATCCTCATTTAAACATTTCTTTTTATTAGTCGATGGCAACACCACGGCTCAAAATTTTGAATTCATTGTCAGTCTCTCTCTTCTGTTGGCCTACATTCCACTTCATATGTGAAGAGAAAGGCAGAAGACATTTTAAAATTCGAATTTTAATCTTAATCTTAATGAAATCACTCCCAATTTTGTACATGTACATCTCCATAAGTATCTATTAAAATTGACCCTAGATTGAAATAAATAAAATGAAAACAAAATAAGAAATAAATAAATAAAACGAGAGAAGGAGAGAAAAAGAATAACAAAACCGTTTGACCAACTTTTTTCTCATGAATTAAAAAATGAATAGATCGGTGATTGATTAGCCTTCCTTTATAAACTTTCCCCCCAAATCAAGGTCGCTTCTACCCCCCCTCCTACCCCTACCCACACCCCTGAAATCGTCCGAATCCACCGGTCAGGACGGATAATCTGATCAGACGGTAAATGATGGTTTGTGGCCATACATTTCGTGCAGCGATTGAAACCGGAACGATATCTCAAGACGATTTTTTGATCTCGGAAAAAAAGAAGAAAAATCTTAAGCTTCTGTTTATTTCATTGGGAAAAAGACGATATTTTGATCTCAGGGAAAAAAGAAGAAAAGAAAACCCTAAAGCTTTTGTTATTTCATTAGCAAAAAAAAAGAAAGAAAAGAAAAGAAAAAAAAGTAATCGGCAACCGGAAACGTCATGCACAGAATCATACACAGGATTACCACTTGTTATATATATTTGCTTCGGTATTTTGAAAACAACAGAGGAAGCCGCCAAGCGTTCAGAATCGCATAAGCTCTCTCCAGTATTTACTTTTTACTCTCTTTTTCTCTTGAGAAGTTAAATACGCGTCAAGTCACGTCTGTAATCCCCTTGTTTCGTCATGAGACTGAATAACGCGTGTGAGAGAGAGAACGTTTAGGTGTGTGTGTGTGTGTGTGTGTGTGTGTGTGTGTGTGTGTGTGTGTGTGTGTGTGTGTGTGTGTGTGTGTGTGTGTGTGTGTGTTGTGTGTGTGTGAGTGTGTGTGTGTGTGTGTGTGTGTGTGTGTGTGTGTGTGTGTGTGTGTGTTGTGTGTGGTGTTGTGTGTGTGTGTGTGAGTGTGTGAGTGAGTGAGTGAGTGAGTGTGAGTGAGTGAGTGAGTGAGTGAGTGAGTGAGTGAGTGAGTGAGTGAGAGTGAGAGTGAGAGTGAGAGTGAGAGTGTGAGAGTGAGAGTGAGAGTGAGAGTGAGAGTGTGGGTGTGGGGTGGGTGTGGGTGTGGGTGTGGGTGTGGGTGTGGTGTGGTGTGAGTGTGAGTGTGAGTGTGAGTGGCGTGTGCGCGCGTGTGTGTGTGTGTTGTGGAGTTGTGTGGTGTACGGGCGCGTGCACGTATGCATGCGCGCGTGTATGTGCTTGCGTGAATATATGTATTTGCATATAAATATATAAACAGATAAGGAGATAAATAGATACAGGTAAAAATATATTACGTATCTATATCCGTATATACATACATACTCCCCGTCCCGTAGTCTACATCGCCTGCCAGCTGATCTTCAAACACGTCATATACAAGACCAGGAGAAGCTTACTTTCCGAAATCTCACTGAACTGGACTGGTCTGTGCAACCTCCTGAGAGTTGCAGATATCCGGCTCTGCTTACTCTTTCATGTTGGTTGTCCATTTTCTTTCTTCTTTTCTTTCTCTTTCTCTCCATCTCTCTGTCTTTCTCTCTGGCCCCTCTCCTTCTCTTTCCTTTCCCTCTTTCTTTTCCTCTCTTCTCTTCTACCCCCTCTCACCCCACTCACTCTTATACTCTCTCACACTCAATTACTCTCTCCTTTCCACTCATGTCTTGTCTTGTCTTGTCTCCGCTCCTCTCCTCTTTTTTCCCCTCTTTTCTTTTCTCCTTTCCTCTCTCTCTCTCATTTTCATCTTCAATTTCACTTTCACTTTCACTCTCACTCCCATTCCCACTTTCTCTCTCTCTCTCTCTCTCTCTCTCTCTCTCTCTCTCTCTCTCTCTCTCTCTCTCTCTCTCTCTCTCTCTCTATCTATCTATCTATCTATCTCTCTCTCATTTTCATTTCTCTTTCACTTTCACTCTCACTCCTATTCCTACTCCCACTCTCACTCCCGCTCTCATTCTCATTCTCCCCTCTCCTCTGCCTCCCCCCCACCCCACTCTCCCCCTCCCCTCTCCCTCTCCCTCGTGGCAAGTACCTTTCAGAATCCTCTCTGCCTAGGAGACCTGACGCGGCCACACCATTTCAATTTCCTTTCCTTGATGGTAGCGCGGAAGCCATCATTTGCTCCAATGGTTTGTGTGGTTTCTTGGTAGGCTTTTTTTTCGCTGGTCACGTGATCCGAGTGGATCTCACACATGCGCATACTCGTACATATACACTCGCACACACACACACATACTTTAGTAGGTTGGTAGGTAGGTAGATAGATATAGATAGACATATATTTAGGTAGATGGACCTTTAGATGTAGATAAATATTTATATAGATAAACATAGATAGATAATTAAGTAGATAAACATGAATATAAACATAACTACACATGAATATGAATATGAACAAAAAAACAAAATATATAAACATAAACACTTATATATAAAGAAATACTAGAGACTTGGCTCACTTCCACATCCACATCTTACACGAATTAACCAACGAAAATATAAACATAAACAAAACAAACAATAAAACGTCCTTTATCATCACAGGCTTGTTTTGTCTGTTGGAACTTCAGCTGCAGCATCCATAAGAGGATTCGATTTTAATTGGGACAATATCATAATAGGTTTACGGGTCGGCAAAGTATTTTGTGATATATATATATTTTTTTTCTTCTAGTTTTCGCTTATCCACTCGCTGTTCTTTGGCATTTGTAATCAGCTGACTATCTTTCTAGACCGAGAAATAAGGGAAAGACTAATTATAAGGGTAATAATAATAGAAAGAAATAACATTAATCATAACTACAATATTAGGAGTAGTAGTAGTAGTAGTAATAATAATAATAATAATAATAATAATAATAATAATAATAATAATAATAATAATAATAATAATAATAATGATAATAATAATGATAATAATAATGATGACAATAAATAACAATAACAATAATATAACAATCATAATAATAACGATGATAGAATAATAATGATAATAACAAAACAACAATAATGAAAAAAATAAAGATAAAGATGAAAAGGATAATAATTATAATAAGGGTAATGATAATAATAAAAATTGCAACAATAACAATAATAATAATAATAATAATAATAATAATAATATCTTAATAATTAATATTTCTTATAACTATCATTATCATTATTATCGTTACCATCATGATTATCATTATTATGATTATCATTATAATCATAATAATACTAATAGTAAAAGTCTCGCAGTCTGATTAATATATGTAACGGAATCCGAAACTCTATTATCATTATCATCATCATTATCTTCATCATCATAATATTATTATCCTTATCATTGCTTTATTATCATTATAGCTTTAATTATTATTATCATCATTATCACTATCGTTATTATTATAAACATCATTATCACTAGCATTATCATTATTGTTATTGTAATTCTTACAATCAACATCATCATTATCATCATTCTAATCAGCTAACACATATGCAAAATAACACATGTTTGGTATTTTTTCAAGTTCACAAATAATACCACTATTCCTTTATACCACAATGCTCCCTCTCCTTTATCATTTATCATTTCCTTCTCACAATGCACTAAGCTAATCGTAGTATTCCAGTCTTCCCTTCCTTGGACGCGGCCGAAGAAAACGATAAATAAAAGAAACAAACAGAGACGGAAGTGGGGAGGGGGAGGGGGTGTCAAACCACGCCGCCTCCTCCATCACGAACGCACACGCCCCCGATCTGCGCCAATGATTCACGGCCTCGACGGATTACAAGCGACCGTCTACCGAAACCTCAAGAGTCGTTGGCGATTACCGGCCGAGCCCTTGATCCCGGTGCGTCAAGGGCGGTCGGGCGGCGAAGAAAGGGGTCCGGTGGAATGAGTACTCCTCTCTCGCGACGGCCCCTCGGAGGCTTAGAGGGGTTGCTGAGATCACGGTGCGCCAACCGCTCGCCAACTGCTCATTATCTGTTTGCCAACCGCCCGTTTTCTGTTTGCCCAACCGCTCGTCACCCGCTCGCCAGCTGCTCGTTTTCTGTTTGCCAACCATTCATCACCTGTTCGCCAATCGCTCGTTATCTGTTTGCCAACCGCTCGTCACCCGCTCGCCAACCGCTCGTTATCTGTTTGCTACCCGCTTGCCATCCACTCACCAACCGCTTATCACCCACTAGCACGCTGTCATTAACAATGCCGTAAGGCGACCTGCGTCAAGGTCTCTACAAGTACTTATATAGACTTTGACCTGCGTGTGACGGGGCGACTAGCCACGAAGGGTGAGAGATCGTACACACACACACACACCACATTCCTAACACATGTGCATATGATAATACAAATATACGTGCATACAATTATACATACATTCAAACAAATATACATACAAAGAGATTCATATATACATATACATGTACATACATGTACGCATATACATATTATGTTTGTATGTATTATGCATTTATGTATGTGTATTTAATCAATCACGTGTCTCTATGTATGTACAAACACGGAGTAAACAATACATTAACAAACACACACACGTTACACAAAAATTGCACCCTCACCCTATCCCTTAAAAGAGAGAGAGAGAGAGGAGAGAGAGAGAGAGAGAGAGAGAGAGAGAGAGAGAGAGAGGAGAGAGAGAGAGAGAGAGAGAGAGAGAGGAGGAGAGAGAGAGAGAGAGAGAGAGAGAGAGAGAGAGAGAGAGAGAGAGAGAGAAAGAGAGAAAGAGAGAGAGAGAGAGAGAGAGAGAGAAGAGAGAGAGAGAGAGAGAGAAAGAGAGAGAGGAGAGAGAGAGAGGAGAGAGAGAAGAGAGAGAGAGAGAGAGAAGAGAGAGAGAGAGAGAGAGAGAGAGAGAGAGAGAGAGAGAGAAAGATAAATAAAAAATGTTCTCGGAAGAAACGAGAAAGCGATACCCACAATCCCATAAGTGTGTTCCAGCAGACGATCCCTTCCTGAGCCATTTACCCTCAATACGCCGCAGTTGCTCCCCTCCTCTTATCCGTTTTATCATAATCATATCTTTGCTTTCTCGTCCCTACCCACCCTGCCACACCCCCCTACCCCCACCCTCCCAATGCCATTCCAGACGCTGTACCTGATGAGCTGATGCCTCCCCCCCCCCCCCCCGAAGCTGGCCCACTATGGCACCGTGCCAAGGGTATCAACATCAACCTGATCCCCGTTTGTGTACGCCGCAAGGGATGCTTATCAGAGCGTGTGCACATTCACAGACACACAGACACTCTCATATATGTATACATACCCGGATACCCGGGGAAGGGGATAGGACGTGTATCTGCGTATTTGTATATGTATACAGACAGACAGATATGCAGATGAGTACATAGACGGATTGATTGATTAGATAGATAAATACAGAGATAGACACACAAAGATATTTAAAGACAGAGACTGACATATAGAAGAATAGAAAGACAGACAAACATATAGCTACACAAAAGTAGAAATAGATAGACAGATAAAGATAGGGATAGAGAGACACGATCCGGTTTTACGTCTCGAACTCGAGGACGACACCATACAATAATTTACCGTAAGTGGATGCCCTTTCAACCCGCAACCCCCAACCTCCAGGATTCGCCCAACCGCTATAGCAAGGCAGCTCATTTAGACAGTGATAGATAAATATAGATAAAGAAGCCAGGGAGCCAGAAAGAAAGATAAACAGATAGATGAGTGAAACAAATTGATAGATACACATATAGACACACAGAAAGAAAAAAAAGATAGCTAACCAAACAGATAGACAGACAGAAAGATAAACAGACAGACAGAAAGATAAAGATAGGCAGACAGAAAGATAAACAGATAGACATAGAAGAAGATAGACGAAAGATAAACAGATAGACAGAAAGATAAACAGATAGACAGACAGAAAGATAAACAGATAGACAATCAGAAAGGTAAACAGATAGACAGAAAGATAAACAGACAGAAAGAAAGATAAACAGATAGACAAACTGAAAGATACACAGATAGACACACAAACAGACAGGTAAACAGACAGACAAACTGCACATACCTTGCATCTCATGGCCGGCCACACGCGCCCCGTCACCTCTCATAGCACTGCGCCAGACGTGACCTGAAAACCCAAAAGAGAGGCTGGTTATGAAAAGCTGAAACGAGGCAGCATTATAATTTATTATCCTACTTAAGCCCGGCTTTTTTCTCTGTCAAGTTTTATTTGTGCAACATGTCCCAGGAAACAAAGGTGAAAGAAAGGTACGAATAAACACTTAGATGTTTAAATGTATAGTATAAATACATAGATGTTAAAATATATAATATAAATGTATAAATGTTAAAATGTATAATAAAAATTTATAGATGTTAAGATGTATAATATATATATATATATATATATATATATATATATATATATATATATATGATGGTAAAATTTTTATAATTTAAATGTATAGATGTAAAATGTATAATATAAATGTATAGATGTTAAAATGTATATAAATGTATAGATGTTACAATGTATAATATAAATGTATAGATGTTAAAATGTATAATAAAAATTTATAGATGTTAGAATGTATAATATATATGTATAGATGTTAAAATGTATAATTTAAATGTATAGATGTATGTAAATATAAATGTTATGTTTAAAATGTATATAAATGTATAGATGTTACAATGTATAATATAAATGTATAGATGTTAAAATGTATAATAAAAATTTATAGATGATAGAATGTATAATATATGTATAGATGTTAAAATGTATAATTTAAATGTATAGATGTAAAATTAATAATATAAATGTATAGATGTTAAAATGTATATAAGTGTATAGATGTTACAATGTATAATATAAATATATATGTTAAAATGTATATATATAATGTATAGATGTTAAAATAATATAAAATGTATAATTTTAAATGTTCATATGTTTATTAAAACAATAAGAGGTGCATACTATCAATGAATGTAAATATACATAGTATCATATGCCCATATGTATAGGCACATTAAACATTTGCATATCTATATCTGAATGTTTACGCGTACATCTGTGCGCGCGTGTAAGTCAGAGTTAGAATAAGAGGNTTGACCGTACCATCCGATTCCAACACGTAAAGTGTGTTATCTCAGCAAAGATAATTTTTTTAGAAGTTTATCATCATTAGAATAATAGCAATTTGAACAAGGTGTACTTCGACAGGAACACTTAATGAAAAGTCTTGTTGAGCAGTTTTTAAGAAAATAAAAAAAATAATCCAGTTTGTTATTGTCATTGCAATTTTTAAAATGAAGATGCTTCGATCGTAACTATGATTACTCCACAGGTTTCTTTGTGCGACGCGGGGGAATGCATATGAATAAATAATCATACGTGTCCGTGCTTCCGTGTGCGTCGCCCATGTTTATTTACTAACGTACCATATCTATAACTACTCCTGTGTCTGGCGTAAGCTCATTATCCGTTCCAATCATCTGTGTGTGTGTGTGAGCGGTAGGTATTGTATCACGCAATCCACCTTCCTCTTTACCCTTTCATCCTGATAAAACCAAACATGAAACAAGCAGATACAAAAACAACGCCGTTATGGACTCAAGAACCGAAGACGAGATTATCTCAAATGAAATCCTGTTTCATACTGTGTCCGGTGCATACACTATCTTCCGTGTACTTCCTATTATTTTCGTAATGAATCTGTGTGTACGTTTGCTCTAAATATGGAAAAGTGTGATAGTGAGTGGAGAGGGAGAGGGGGTAAAGGTGGGTGGAGTAGGGGGAAGGTAAGTTGGAAGAGGGGGATGATGGAGTGTGGGCAGAAAAGATAGGAGATGGAAGAGTAGGCGAGTAGGGGGAGAGAGAGGTAAGAGGATGGGGAAGAGAGAACGGATATGATGGTGATGAGAGTAGTGGATGATGGGAGAGAGAGAGCGAGAGGGAGAGAGATGAGGAGAGGGAGAGAGAGCCGGGAATGGTTGATGGAGAGATGAGGGTTTGATGGTGAGAGGTTGAACTAAGGATAAAAGTCGAAGGTTAAGGTGGAGGAGAGCGAACCGAAAAGGGAAGGAGAAAGGGTGAATGTAGAAAAGGAAAGGAGGATAGGAAAAGGGGAAAGGAGAAGGTTAATGGGAAAGAGAAGGTATAAGGGGGAGAAAGTGATGAAGGAATGATGAGATAAGAGCTAGAGACATTGAACAGAGACAGAGACAGAAGACAGAGTACAGAGACAGAGACAGAGAGACTGACTAGGAGCACAGAGACAGAGAAAGAAACAAAAAGAAAAGTAAAATGATGAAGAAATAATCGTAAACGGGAAAGAGAAAGGAGGAAAGACACTCGCCAGCCGTGCTTTAACATGTGTGCCACAGTTCCGCCACAGCTTCCTAACCTGACGCGACGGCCTTTCCTTATGAATCCTTTTACGAAACATTTTGGTGACCGAGTAAGGCACTGGAAGGCATCTGTCGCGCATCCTGTATATCCTAGAGCACCTGGAAGATCCTGATAAGCCCTGATATCCTGCTTATCCTGGATGGATCTGCTTATCCTGGATGGATGACGCAACGGCAGGACTCTTTCCTAAAGAGTGATGCCACCGAGAGCTCACTCCATTATTCATGCCATTGCTTATGCATGGCACCCTTGCTAGACGCCCGAGCCGGTCTTACGTGATATATTTTCTTGTTTTTATTTTCCAAAGTTCGTTTTTTTTATCTTTTGTTGTACTTTCTTCCTGGTTCTTACCCTCTTTCGTTCTCCCTTCCTCTCATTGTCTCGCATATGTTTATATACGAGTATATTCAATTTTATCTTGTGTATTTAATTTCCATTTTATTTTTCTTCCTAGAATTCTTATCTGTCTCTCTGTCCCTCATTCTTTTTTCTATTCCCTCCATTTTCTTTATCTCTTGTTTTTCTACCCTTCTGGCTATCTTACGTTTTCTAAATGAGGAAGGAAAACGGCGCGTATACTTAAATTTCCAAACATTTCCATACATCTCCATATATTTCCATATATTCCCATACGCGATACTTACGGGAACATATTTTACTTGGACACATAAAAGAAATTTGTTTAAAGAACTACTCTTTTTAGAGTTCATTTTTGATGAGCAGCTGGAAAAAATATATAAAATATGTAAGATTTAAACGTAATTCTTCAGTGGACCTTCATCTTTAGCAGTGAAATACGAGGATCCACGTCACTTGATTTGTGTTTAGTATTGAGTGTGAAAGAAGGAAGGACCCACTCACAGCACCATCTCATTTAGCCTTTTCTCTAGCAGTGAAACATCCAAGTTAAGACACAGGATCTTGCTTATTTGATCCTTATATCTTAGCAGTGAAGTGCGACTATCCATTTCATTAGATATTTTTGTCTACGTTATATTTTTTTTATCCAAATTGAGAAAAAGACACATTCACCTTCATTTTTTCTCGAACGGTGAAATGTCTGAATCAAAACAAAATTATTAGACCTCAAGCAGTGAAACGTCAAGCATAACATCCACCTCGTTGTATCCTCATCCACCGTTGTGAAACACGACTACAAACCTCATCCGACCCTCATTACGAGGCAAGTGAGAACCCCGAATTAAGACACAGCATCGCAGCCACAAGCATCCACCTGCTTCTTATCCACATCCATCGCCGTGAAACCCGACCACAACACCCTCATCACCGACCCTTATACCCAGCAGTGAGATAACCCGAATTAAGACACAGCATCCACCTCTTCTTATCAATCTTCCACCGCCGCCACAGGCATACCACCTCCTTGTATCCCTCATCCAACCGCAGCGAAACCCGAACCACACATCTCATCCGCGACCCTTATGTGAGATAACCCCGAACTTAAGAACAACGAAGCATCCACCCTCTTCTTATCCTCATCCACCTCCTCTTATCCCATCCATCCGCTGATAAACCCGACCACACACCTCAACCCACTCCTTATATCGAGCACGTGAAAACCCGAATTAAGAAAACCTCCAGCCACACATCCCACCTCTTCTTAAATCCTCACCATCGCTGCCGATTAACCCGACCACACCCTCATCCGACCACTTATACCCAGCATGTGGAGATAACCGAATTAAGACACACAGTCCCAGCAACAACATCCACCTCTTCTTAATCCTCATACCATCGAGCGATAAACCTCGACCACACACCTCACCCGACCCCTACCACCAGCAGTGACGATAACCGCCCAATCCAAGCACACAGCATCCACCCTCTTCTATCGCTTCATCCACCGTTGTGAAACCCGACCACACTCTCACCGACCTTATACTCAGAGTGAGATACCGAATTAAGACACAGCATCCACCTCTTCTTATCCTCATTCCACCGCCGCCACACATCCACTTTCCGTTGTATCCTCACCACCGCAGCGACAACCCGACCAAACATCTCATCGACCTTATGTGAGATAACCCGAATTAGAGCACAGCATCACGCTCTTCTGTCCTCCATCCACTCCTCTTACCTCATCCATCCGCCGATAACCCCACACACCTCCCCGCCTTATATCGAGGTCAGTGAGACAACCCGAATTAAGACCAGCATCCAGCACAGCATCCACCTCTTCTTACTCCTCATCCAATCGCCGATTAACCAGACCACAACAGCCCCTCATCCGACCTTATACCGCAGTGAGATAACTGCCGATTAAGACAACAGCATCCACTCTTCTTATCCTCAATCAACGTTTGTGAAACCCGACCACACACCTCACTCCGACCCTCAATATTCCACGCCGTGAAGATAACCCGAATTAAGAGCCAGCAATCCAGCCACAGCATCCACCTCTTCTTATCCTCATCCATCGCCGTAAAACCCGACCACACACCTCACCCGACCCTTATATCGAGCAGTGAGATAACCCGAATTAAGACACAGCATCCACCTCTTCTTATCCTCATCCACCGCCGCCACAGCATCCACCTCCTTGTATCCTCATCCACCGCCGATAAACCCGACCACACACCTCACCCGACCCTCATTACGAGCAGTGAGATAACCCGAATTAAGACACAGCATCCAGCCACAGCATCCACCTCTTCTTATCCTCATCCATCGCCGCCGACAGCCATCCCACTTCCTTGATCCTCATCCACCGCCGATAAACCCGACCACACACCTACCGCCCCTTACACCAGCATGAGAAACCCGAATTAAGACACAGCAATCCAGCACAGCATCCCCTTCTTATCCTCATCCACCGCCGCCACAGCATCCACCTCCTTTTATCCTCACCTCGCCGATAAACCCGACCACACACCTCACCCGACCCTTATACCCAGCAGTGAGAAACCCGAATTAAGACACAGCATCCACCTCTCCTTATCCTCATCCACCGCCGCCACAGCATCCACCTCCTTTTATCCTCATCCATCGCCGATAAACCCGACCACACACCTCACCCGACCCTTACACCCAGCAGTGAGATAACCCGAATTAAGACACAGCATCCAGCCACAGCATCCACCTCTCTCTCCCTTGATTGATAGAAGAAGCTTTCTCTCACAACCAACTGCGGGTTTAATGAGCTTGGGGAGAAAACACACGGATCTGAGAGCTTTTTTTCCGGTTGTAGAGCTTATATATTTTTCTTGTTATTATTTCTGATTATTAATTTTGAGGTTTGGATTTTTTTTTTTTTGGATGATGAATTGATGATCATGATGATAATTAATAATAATGAAATAATAATAATAATAATAATAATAATAATGATAATAATAAAAGCAATAATAATAATAATGATAACTGTAATAATAGT
>NW_020869029.1:478986-483986 GCF_003789085.1 Penaeus vannamei | reverse complement strand
GTCCGTTTGTTTACTTCCCCCAGAACTTGCGTAACTCTGTGAGGCGCAGAATTTGCTTCTCTGTGGGCTGTATTTAATTCCAGGATGAGTTATATATGACAGATTTCGATAAAAAAAAAAGATGGAGTTGTAAGTATCGATTCGGAAAGATACTTTTTTTTATTGATGTGAAAAGGCAAGACGAAGACGAAGAAAAAAAAAACAAACAAAACAAAACGTAGCGATATCCCCCCCCCCCCGCGAGGCCACAAGACGCGACCTTCGCACGTGAAGGAAAATGGAAAAAAATTAAGTCCCCGAAGAAAATGCCGCCGACACTCACAAACGAGGCAGTGTCGGAAATTTGGCATATGGAAGATATCAGAGACGCCCTCGGGGACGTCCTGCCAGCGCGGTTGCCTTTCCTGCAGGATTCTGGGATTTGTCCAAGTCCGAGTGGGAGGGAGTGGAGCTGCGGGGAGCGAGTCTGTCTCCTCTCCGGGGTTGTGCAGTTTGGTCTTTTTTCTCTTTTTATCGGTGTCTTATTCTGTTTTCGTCTTCTTCATCGAATTATTATTGTTATTATTTATTTATTATTATTATTTTATTATTTCATTATTTGTATTATTATTATTATTTGTATTTATTATTATTATTTATTATTATTTTTATTATGATTATTATTATTATTATTGTTTATTGTTATTCTCTACGTATTGTTATTATTATTACTACTACTACTTAGACTACTACTACTACCATTTTATTATTAGTCATCATCATCACCATAATTCATCATCGCCATCATCATCATCGTGATCATCATCATCAACCATCAATCACCATCAACCATCACCATCAAACCACCTTGCACCACAACCACACGCCCGAACCAGCACCACCACACCACACCACACCACCCCCACCAATCACCATCAACCATCACCATCACCACCACCACCCACCACCACCACAACCACCACCTTCACACACCCCAACACACCATCACCATCACCAACCACCAACCACCACCACCACCACCACCACCACCACCACCACCACCACCACCACACACCACCACCACCCCACCACCACCACCACCACCACCACACCACCAACCATCACCACCAACCACCCTCACCACACCACCACTCCCACCACCCACCACACCAACCACCACACACCACCACCACCAACCACCACCAACCACCACCCCCACCCCAACACCACCACCCACCCACCACACACCACCACCACCACCACCACCACCACCACCCACCACCAATCATCACCATTATAATAACAACATTTAAACACCCAGCTGATATTATTGACCACAAAGGGATCCGCATCATCAGCGAGAATCAACAGCATCCCATAAGCCCCGTCGTTGCCAAGGCTAAGCAAGGTCGCGGTGGCCCTGGTTGCACAGCGGGGCTTTAGACTAACCTGTTGGGAAAGACCTTGCAAGGTCTCCGAGGGTGAGGAAGGAAAACAAGACAAAAAAGTGTATTTGATTTTTTTTTTTTTTACTTGAAGTGTGTTTAATTGGGGGAAAGTATAGTGGTGAAAACAGTATAAATACGTTTAGGATTATATGAAGTAAGGGAAGAAGAAAATACGATAAAGCAGAATATTATGAGAGTAATCTGCATATAACATTAAGAACGTAATACTGCTATAACATTATGATGTAATACTGCTATAAACATTATGAGAATATACTGACTAACACAATTTATATGAGATTAATATTGATATGTCCGTAGTACTGAATCACCGAGCCATATTATCTTATCATCTAGGAGATAAAGTAAGGAAGACAGATAATACAGATGGGGAAAAATGTCAAAAATAAAGGTAGGGAAGAGGGAGGAGAAAGACGTAAGAGGAAATTAAAATAGAAAGAAAAAGAGAGAGAGAGAGAGAGAGAGAGAGGAGAGAGAGAGAGAGAGAGAGAGAGAGAGAGAGAGAGAGAGAGGAGAGAGAGAGAGAGAGAGAATGAGAGAAAAGAAGAAAGAAGAGAAAGAAAGAAGAGAGAGAAGATAGATAACCATAAACAGAGAGAGAGCTGAGAGCGAGAGCGAGAGAGAAGAGAAAGAAAGAAAGAGAAGAGCGGAGAGCGCAGAGCGAGAGCGAGAGCGGAGCGATGAGCGAGAGCGACGAGCGAGAGCGAGAGCGAGAGGCGAGAGCGAGAGCGAGAGCGAGAGCGAGAGGAGAGCGAGAAGCGGAGAGCGAGAGCGAAGAGCGCAGAGAGAGAGAGAGAGAGAGAGGAGAGAGAGAGGAGAGAGAGAGAGCGAGAGAGAGAGAGACGACAGACGAAANATCCCCACGTCCCTCTCCCACTCATCCCCCTCTCCCACTCCATCCGCTTCCTCTCTCTCTCTTCTTCTCCTCTCTGTCTCCCACTCCATCTCTCACTCCCCCTCTCTAGATCGTTCGTTTAAAAACACTCCCTGAAGATTTTTCTTCTTCTTCTTTCTCTCTCCCTTTCTTTATGGAGTTGTTTTTCCCCGTTTATCTCTTCCCAAACCTCTTGCAGAGAAAATGAAAAAAAAAATCCTTTTATGAAAAACTTTTTCAGTCTTTCCTCTCTCCTTTCATTCTCTATTTTATCGAGGAGGAAAGAAGAGAGGGGGAAGAGAGGGAAGGAAGAAGAGGAACGGAGAGAGGGAAAGGAAAGAAAGGGGGGGGGAGAAAAGGAAGAGGGACGGAAGAGAAGTGGAGGAAAAACGAACAGAAAGAAGGGTCAGGAGAAGAAAAAACAAGACAAAAAACACGGATAGAAAGAACAAACACAGCAAGAGAACAAATAAAATAAGAGAGAGAGAAAACAATAAAAGTGCCAAAAAAGAAAAAGAGAAAAGGTGAAAAAAAATCCTTTTATGAAAAACTTTTTCAGTCTTCCCTCTCTCCTTTCATTCTCTATTTCATCGAGGAGGAAAGAGAGAGGGGAAAGAGAGGGAAGGAAGAAGAGGAACGGAGAAAGGGAAAGGAGAGAAAGAGGGGGGGGGAAGGGGGAGAAAAGGAAGAGGGAAGGAAGAGAAGTGGAGGAAAGACGAACAGAAAGAAGGGTCAAGGAGAGAAAAAAAACAAGAAAAAAAGAAGAAAAACACGCAAGAGAGAAAACAATAAAAGTGCCAAAAAAGAAAAAGAGTACGGAAAATAAAGAGGGGAAACCAAAGAAAGGAAAAAACACACAGGAACATAAAGATTTAATAAATAAGAAAAAGAGAGAAAGAATTACGAAAGACCCTTCGTAGAGGTAACGAAAAGAAAGAAAAAAAAAGATAAATATATATATTTTTTATTAGAAAGAGAGAGAGAAATACGAAAGACCCTTCTAAGAGCTAAGGGAAAAAACACAGAAAGATAAATATTTTATTAAAAAATAAGAAAAAGAGACAGAAATACGAAAGCCTTCCTTCTAAGAGCTAATTAAAAAAAAACACACACAGGGAGATAGAGAGAAAGAGAGAAATACGAAAGACCCTTCTAAGAGCTTAAAAAAGAAAAACACACAGGAAGATAAAAGATAAAGAGAGAGAGAATACGAAAGACCCTTCTAAGAGCTTAAAAAAAGAAAAACACACAGGAAGATAAAAGATAAAGAGAGAGAGAAATACGAAAGACCCTTCTAAGAGCTAAGGAAAAAAAAAACACAGGAAGATAAGACAAAAAAAGAGAGAGAAAAAAGAAAGAGAAAAAAAAAGAAAAAGAGAGAGAAATACGAAAGACTACCTTCTAAGAGCTAAACACACACACACACACACACAGGAAGATAAAAGACAAAATGATAAAAGAGAGAGCAGAAATACGAAGACTTCTTCTAAGACCTAAGGAAAAAAAACACACATACACAGGAAGATAAAAAAACAAAAAGATAAAAGAGAGAGACAGAAATACGAAAGACTCCTTCTAAGAGCCAAGGAAAAAAACACACACAGGAAGATAAAAAACAAAAAGATAAAAGAGAGAGACAGAAATACGAAAGACCCTTCTAATAGCCTAGGGAAAACACACACACAGGAAGATAAAAAACAAAAAGATAAAAGAAAGAGACAGAAATACGAAAGACTTCCTTCTAAGAGCTAAAAAAAACACACACAGGAAGATAAAGATAGAGAGAGAGAGAGAGAGAGAGAAGAGAGAGAGAGAGAGAGAGAGAGAGAAGAGAGAGAGAGAGAGAGAGAGAGAGAGAGAGAGAGAGAGAGAGAGAGAGAGAGAGACAGAGACAGAAATACGAAAGACCCTTCTAAGAGCCAAGGGAAAACACACACACAGGAAGTTAAAACACAAAAAGATAAAAGAGAGAGACAGAAATACGAAAGACTCCTTCCAAGAGCTAAGGAGAGTGATCTCGAACTGAACATCCCGCCCGCGCCTTGGGACATCGACTAGGAAATTGCACATGGGCGGCCTACGTCTCGGGATTTCGTCCTTTTTTTTCTTATTCACATTATTCTCGTTATTTGTTATCCAGGTTCTTTATGTTCTCGTGTTCTTTTTTTGTTATCCAGGTTCTTTATGTTTACGTGTTCTTTATCTCTTTTTTCGTATTTTGATTTTTTTTTTGATCATCTTTTTCTTCTTCTGCTCCTCCTTCTTCTTCTTAACTTCATCTCCATCTTCATCTTCTCCTTCTTCGTCTTCATCTCCATCTTTATCTTCATCTTAATATCTATCTCTATCTCTATCATCTTTACCCTTTTCATCTTCATCTTCTCCTCCATCAATCTCCACCATCTTTTTATTTTTCTCCTTCTTCATCACCTTCGTCACCATCATCTCAATCTCCACCATCTTTTTCTTTCTCTTCTTCTTATCTTATTTCTTCCATCTCCATCTCCACCATCTTTTTCTTCTTCTTCTTTTTCCCTCTACTACCACCATTTCTTCTCTTCCCTTCTTCTCTCCTCCCCTCTTCCTCTCCACTCCCCCCCCCCCTTTTTCCCCCTTCCTATTCCCCCTCATCCTCACACAGGCAAATCCACTTATTCTTTCCGATAGAAGTCGATGCC
>NW_020869029.1:473986-476486 GCF_003789085.1 Penaeus vannamei | reverse complement strand
AGAGGGGGGAGGGGGAGGATAAGGAGAAAGAGGGGAGGAGGGAACCAGAGAGGGAGGAGGAGGAGGGAGCCAGAGGGGGAGACGGGAGAGAGCCAGAGGAGGAGGGGGAGGGAGAAAGAGGCCGCCCCAACACTCTGTAACCGCAAAGATTACAGCTCCTTGTACCGGTGACAGTGCAGCGTGTTAGATCGATTCCTGAGCACAGCCTTTAAGCACTTACGTCACTTTCATTAAAGACACCAAAGCTTTTGTTATGATGGCACCGCTCCCACCGATTCCCTGGCACTGCCAAGAACCCTGGCACCGACAAATTATTATTCCTGTGCCCGGTGCCAACGATGCAAAGTCCGCTGACAACTCCTTCGTCTGGCACTTTTCACCATCCACTTCCGCTTCCAAAGTCCGCACGCCACGCCTTCAGAATCCACTTGCATCCACTTTCGAGAGGTGGGGCGATAAAAGAGGAAAAGGGGAGGGGGAGACCGAGGGGAGAGGGGAAAGGTTTAAGAAGGGGAAGGGAGAAAATAGGAAAGGGGGGAGGAGGAAAACAGGAGAATGTTTAACGAAAGGGAAGTGGGAAAATAGGAGGAGATGGGAAAAGTTAACAAAGGGGAAGAAAATAGGAAAGGAGGAAGGAGGAAAACAGGAGAAGGGAAAGTTTAACGAAAGGGAAGTGGGGTAAACAGGAGGAGAGGGGAAACGTTAACGAAAGGGAAGGAGAGGCAAAATGATACAGAAAGCGGAAGGAAACAGCAAAAGAAAAAAGAAAAGTTAAAGAAATTTAAGCAGGAAAATAAGAAAGAGAAAAGCTAAAAAAAAAAAAAAAAAAAAAAAAAAAACAGCACGCCTGCAAAGTCTATTTCAAGGATCCTGCTCTCACAAGATAAAAATCCAAACTCAACCATATTAAGTTTAATTTTACGACACACTGAAAGATTAAACCCCAACTTACCTACTCCACAAAACCCCCCAAAAAAACTAAAAACTAAAAAAAAAAACTAGAAAAAAAAAAACAACAAAAAAAAAAAAAAAAACAAAAAAAAAAAAAACAAAAAAGAAAAAAAAAAAAAAAAAAAAAAAAGCGATATAATCATATCTTTAGAAAACCTCCTGAACCACCGCGGGCTTGGGAATTACCCACCGCTTTCATACCATGCACTCGCCCCTCCCCCTCAGCATTGCAAGCGGTAAACATCTCCTTCGAAGGCCGTAACCCAAGGCGAGATTGACGCAAGTTAGGCCGCAAGTTGGGGCAAGAATCTGGGCACTCGCCAAAACGGGGCCCGGCTCGAGTCTACACCGGCCGCGCGGCGTAAACAGATAGCGAGGGAACTTAATCTGTTTCGATTTTTTTAAATCTATTTATTAGAATTTTTTATTATTCTATTTATCTTTATTCATTCTTTTATTTATCTTTATTTATCTTTACTTATTCTTTTATTTATCTTTATTTATCTACTTATTCTTTTATTTATCTTTATTTATCTACTTATTCTTTATTTATCTTTATTTATTCTTTTTATTCTTATCATTTTCCTTTTTTTCTGGGGCGGGGGGGGGGTATAGATATTGTTGTAAATAAGGTTGGTTATATCTTTCTAACGCAAGAGGCTAAATTTATGCGAAGGATTTTCCAATGTGATTGAATTTCTGCGTAGATTTTTTCCGAGAGGACTTAATATCCGCATAGACTTTTTTCTGGACTTGTCTGTCTGTCAGTTCTCCTTATCTGTTTATTTGTTGGTTTAAATATCGGTGTAATTCGTTTACTTACCTGTATATTTGTCTATTCACTCGTCAGTATCTATCTGTCTTTAACCTAATTTTCATATTTATCTACCAGTCCGTCTGTTTCTCTGTCTACCATCCCTTCGTCTATCTGTCTATTTGTCTGTCTATTTGCCTATCTGTCTATTTGTCTATGTCTATCTGTCTGTCTATCTGAGTCTATTTCTCTGTTTACAAGTCAAATCATCGACCAGCTAACGACCCTGTTTACCTAACGACCAATCCGCTACACTTCCAATCATTCAATCCTTCCCTCCACAACTCTCTCCTTTCAAACGCTCAATCTACCTCCCTTATGAATATCAACCCGTCTACCGCCTCATCTATTCAAATAACCCAATCCCCTTCGTTGCACAGTTGCATAAATAACGGATATTCAACAGCGTCACATAAAACGGCAGATTGAGCAATGGTATTTGGGTCCAACAAGCGCATACACCAAACGACCCTGGATTGCCCTTTCGGTGTTTTGCCTTCGTGGTTGCTTGGGCGGGTTTATTCCTTCGAGTGACTTCGCTTCCGGGTTGCGTTCGAGTGCGTGTGGCGTGTGCGTGTTTGTATTTGTGTGCTTGTGTGTGTTGGGCGTGTGGGGGGTGTGTGTGTGGGGGGTGTGTGTGTGTGTGTGTGTGTGTGTGTGTGTGTGTGTGTGTGTGTGGTGTGTGTGTGTGTGTGTGTGTGTGTGTGTGTGTGTGTGTGTGTTGTGCGTGGTGTG
>NW_020869029.1:448986-468986 GCF_003789085.1 Penaeus vannamei | reverse complement strand
TCTCATCCCCTACCCTCACCCCCACCCACACAACCCTCTCACCCCCCCACTCCAACAACCCTCTCATCCCCCACCCCAGTCCCACCCCCACAACCATCCATCCCCTACCCCCACCCCCCATCCCACAACCCTCTCACCCCCCACTCCCACAACCCTCTCATCCCCCCCACAACCCTTCACCCCCCCCCCCCCCGAGCAAGAGAGCGTCTCCCATTCACTCTAATTGAGGACCTCCCCCAAATCACCCGCCTGACTCCGCCCCCTCCCGCGCTACGCTCCTCCCACATCCTTCATTCCCCATCTGGCAGGATCCTTCTTCTATGGATGGAAATAGAGGGGAGGGTAATAAACAAGGGAGAGGAAAGAGGATGAGGATGAGAGAGTGGGGGAGGGAGGGGGAGGGAGGGGGAGGGGAGGGGGGGGAGGGGGAGGGGGAGGGGAAGGGAAGGGAAGGGGAAGGGGAAGGGGAAGGGAAGGGGATGGGGAAGGGGAGGGGTAGAGGTATTGGGAGAGACGATGATGATGATCTTTTTTTTTCCTTCCTTTTATACTGATTTCTCCCGTTCCTCTTCCCCTTTTCCCTCTCTTCCTCTTTACCTTCTCCTCCTCTCTCCCCTCTTTCCTTCTCTCAATCTCTCCCTTTCTTTCTTTCCCTCTCTCCCCTCTTTCCTTCTTCCCCCCTCTCCCTTAATTTTTCTCCCTTTCTCTTCTTTCTCCCCCTCTTCCTTTTTTCTCTCTCCTTCTCACCCTTCTTTCTACCATACCTCTTCCTTCTCCAATTTTCCCTCCTCTTCCCCTTTCTTTCTTTCTCTCCCCTTTTCCCCCTTTGCTTTTTCCCCTCCTTCCCTCTTCCTTTCTCCCACCCTTCTCCCTCTTTCGCTCTCCCCAACCCTCTTCTCCTTCTTTCACCCCTCCTCATTTCCCCTCTCACCTCTCTTACCCCTTTCCTACTCTCCCTTCCCCTCGCCCCTCTTTCTTTCTTTCCCCTTTCCTTTCTCTCTTTCTTTCCCTCTCTTCCCTTTCCTTTCTCCCTCCTCCCCCCCCTTTTCCCCTGTTCCTTCTTTCTCCTCCCCCTCTTTTTTCTCCCCTTCTGCCTCCCTTTCTTCTCTTTCCTTCCACGCTTTTCTTTCTTCCCCTTTCCCCTCTTCCCCACTCTCCATTCCCCTTCTTCCCTTTTTCTCTTTCCCTTTCCCATTTCTTTCATCCCCACACCTCTTTACCTCTCTCATTTCTTCTTCTTTCCCCTGTTTTTTTCTCCCCTTCTCTGCCCCCCCCCCCTTCCTTCACCCTCAAATCTTCTTCCCCTCTTCCTCTCCTTTCTTTCTCCCCTTCTCTCCCCTCTTGTTTCCCTTTTCTTTCTCTCCTTCTCCCCTCTTTCCTTTCTTTCTTTCTCCCCCTCTCTCCCTTCTTTCTTTCTCCCCTAGTCTCCCCTTTTTTTACTCCCCTTTTCCCCTCCCTCTCTCCCCACTTTCTTTTGCCCTCTCTCCTTCCCCCTTCTCTCCCCTATTTCCTTCTCTCCCTTCCTCTCCCCTCTTTCCTTTCTTCCCCTCCCCTCCCTCTTTCCTTTTCTCCCCCTTCTCTCCCCTCTTCCTTTTCCTTCCCCCTTCTTCACCTCCCTCTCTTCTTCCTCCCCTCTCTTCCACCTCCCTTCTTTCTTCCTCCCCTTCTCTTCCACCTCCTTCTTTCCTTCCTCCCCCTTCTTCCCTTCTTTCTCCCTCTTCCGCCTCCCTTCTTTCTTTCTCCCTCCTCCCTCTCTTCCCTCTTTCCTTCCTCTCCCTCTCTTCCCCCTTTCTTTCTTCCCTTCCCCCTCACCCTAAGCACCGAGCGCACCTTCCCCCTCGCTCTCTTTGACACCGGACCTGCATAATGGCGCAGGTCGATTCCGGCGCTCGGGCTATTTGCCGCCGCGTTCTGTTACACTTCGGATACACTCTCGGTGGTCGGGTGTAGGGGTTTCGGGGAGGGGGGAGAGGAAGAAGGATACACTCTCGGTGGTCGGGTGTGGGGTGGGCGTGGAGGTGGGCGTGGGGGGGGAGAAGGGGGACGGGGAGGGGGAGAGGAAGAGGATACACTCTCGGGTGGTCGGGTGTGGGGTGGGCGTGGAGGTGGCGTGGGGGGAGAAGGGGGACGGGGGGGGAGAGGAAGAAGGATACACTCTCGGGTGGTCGGGTGTGGGGGGGCGTGGAGGTGGGCGTGGAGGGGGAGAAGGGGACGGGGAGGGGGAGAGGAAGAAGGATACACTCTCGGTGGTCGGGGTGTGGGGTGGGCGTGGAGGTGGGCGGGAGGGGGGAGGGGGGAGCGGGGAGGGGGAGAGGAAGAAGGATACACTCTCGGGTGGTCGGGTGTGGGGTGGCGTGGGTGGGCGTGGAGGGGGGAGAAGGGGACCGGGGAGGGGGGGAGAGAAGAAGGATACACTCTCGGGTGGTCGGTGTGGGGTGGGCGTGGAGGTGGGCGGGAAGGGGAGGGAGGGGGGAGAGGAAGAAGGATACACTCTCGGTGGTCGGGTGTGGGGTGGGCGTGGAGGTGGGCGTGGAGGGGGAGAAGGGGACGGGGAGGGGGGAGGGAAGAAGGATACACTTCGGGTGGTCGGGTGTGGGGTGGGCGTGGAGGTGGCGTGGAGGGGGAGAAGGGGGACGGGGAGGGGGGAGAGGAAGAAGGATACACTCTCGGGTGGTCGGGTTTGGGGTGGGCGTGGAGGTGGGCGTGGAGGGGGGAGAAGGGGGACGGGAGGGGGAGAGGAAGAAGGATACACTCTCGGGTGTCGGGTGTGGGGTGGGCGTGGAGGTGGGGCGGAGGGGGGAGGAAGGGGAGGGGAGGGGGAGAGGAAGAAGGATACACTCTCGGGTGGTCGGGTGTGGGGTGGGCGTGGAGGTGGCGTGAGGGGGGAGAAGGGGACGGGAGGGGGAGAGGAAGAAGGATACACTCGGGTGTCGGGTGGGGTGGGCGTGGAGGTGGGCGTGGGGGGAGAAGGGGGACGGGGAGGGGGAGAGAAAGAAGGATACACTCTCGGGTGGTCGGGTTGTGGGGTGGCGTGGAGGTGGGCGTGGAGGGGGAGAAGGGGGACGGGGAGGGGGGAGAGGAAGAAGGGATACCACTCTCGGGTGGTCGGGTGTGGGTGGGCGTGGAGGTGGGCGTGGAGGGAGAAGGGGACGGGGAGGGGGGAGAGGAAGAAGGATACACTCTCGGGTGGTTCGGGTGTGGGGTGGGCGTGGAGGTGGGCGTGGAGGGGGGAGAAGGGGACGGGGAGGGGGAGAGGAAGAAGATACCACTCTCGGGTGGTCGGGTGTGGGTGGGCGTGAGGTGGGCGTGGAGGGGGAGAAGGGGACGGGAGGGGAGAGGAAGAAGGATACACTCTCGGGTGGTCGGGTGTGGGGTCGTGGAGGTGGGCGTGGAGGGGGGAGAAGGGGGACGGGGGGGGGAGAGGAAGAAGGATACACTCTCGGGTGGTCGGGTGTGGGGTGGGCGTGGAGGTGGGCGTGGAGGGGGAGAAGGGGACGGGAGGGGGAGAGGAAGAAGGATACACTCTCGGGTGGTCGGGTGTGGGGTGGGCGTGGAGGTGGGCGTGGAGGGGGGAGAAGGGGGGACGGGGAGGGGGGAGAGGAAAGAAGGATACACTCTCGGGGTCGGTCGGTGTGGGGTGGAGGGTGGAGGTGGGCGTGGAGGGGGAGAAGGGGGACGGGGAGGGGGGAGGAAGAAGGATACACTCTCGGGTGGGGTGGGGGGAGGTGGGGTGCGGGGAGGGGGGAGAGGAAGAAGGATTACACTCTCCGGTGGTCGGGGTGGGGGGAAGGGAGGAGGGGACGGGAAGGAGAATGGGCGTGGAGGGGCGTGAGAGGGGAGGGGTTAGGGGGGTGAGAGGAAGATGGCGTGGAGGGGGTGAGAGGGGAGTGGGATGGGGTGGAGGGTGAGAGGGGAGTGGGGATGGGGTGAGGGGTGAGAGGGGGAGTGGGGATGGGGTGAGAGGGATGAGGAGGGGGAGTGAGGGGAGGGAAGATGGGCGTGGAGGGGGGAAGGGGAGAGGGAGAGAGGAGAGGAAAGGGGTGAAAGGGAGTGGGAAAGATGGAGGATGGGAAGGGGAACCGCTGGGAAAGGATTGGGGGTGGAAGGAGAAGGGAGTGAAAGATGGGGGATGGGAGGGAGAGGGAGGAGAAGGAGGGGGAAAGGAGGAGGAAGGTTGGAGAAGGAAGGAAGGATGGGGACAGGAGGGTAAGGTGGGAGAGGAATGGAGTGAAGGATGGGCGAAGGGAAGAGAAGGAAGAAAAGAGGAAGGGAGGATGGCAGGAAGGATGGGCGAAGGGAAGGAGGCATGGGGAAAGAAGGGGAAGGAGAAGGGAGGAAAAGAGGGAAGAGATGGACAAGGGGGAAAAGTGAAGGAAGAAAGGAGGGAGGGATGGAGAGAAGGAGGGGAAGGATGGAGACGATGGGGAAAATGGGGAAGATTGGAGATGGGACGAGGATGGGGGAGAGAAGGAAGTGGAAGAGGAAACACGTGGAGAGGAAAGGGAAGGGGTAAGGGGGGGACGAGGAGGAGGGAGGGGTGGGAGGGGGGTAGAGGGTTATCAAGTCTCCACTATTCACTCTCATTCCCACTCTTAATTCCACTTTTCTTTTCAGTATCATCCACTCATTCATCACCTTAATTCACCCAAATGTGGAAATCAGCCAATTTAACGTGACATAACGCACACAAATACCAAACACTACAAAAAATCGAATCCTGAATCTGGCGCGTATATATGAATAAAAACACTTTAAAAAAATCGAATCCCGCGTATAAAACATGATAAAATCACTTTAAACAATCGGATCCTGAATCTGGCGCGTATAAATGTAACATATTTTTTTTATCGAATCCTGAATCTGGCGCGTATAAGACATGATAAAAACACTTTAAAAATCGAATCCCGAATCTGGCGCGTAAACGACATTGATAATCACCCATCGCTGCAACATTCAACATTTCACGAAAACACTTTGCACGGATATCACGCCTTCCTGCATATCCTGACACGTTGCACGCCCTTCCTTGCATATNATAAAAAACACTTTTAAAAAAAATCGAATCCCGGGAATCTGGGAGCGGTAAACGACAATGACAAAAACACTTAAAAAAATCGACATTCCCGAAATCCTGGCGCGTAAACGACATGAAAAAACACTTCAAACACAAATCGGAATCCGGAATCTGGCCGCGTAATAAAGACTGATAAAAAAAATAAAAAATCGAATCCCGAATCTGGCGCGTAAAACCGACATGATAAAAAACACTTAAAAAAATCGAATCCCGAAATCTGGCGCGTAAACGACAATGATAAAAAACACTTCAAAATGATATCCGGAATCTGGCGCGTAATAAAGCCATGATAAAAAAAAATAAAAAATCGATCCAGAATCTGGCGCGTAAACGACATGACAAAAAACAACTAAAAAAATCGAAATCCCCGAAATCTGGCGCGTAAACGACATGAATAAAAAACTTCAAAAATCGAAATCCCGGAATCTGGCGCGTATAAGCCATGATAAAGAAAATAAAAAAATCGAATCGCCGAAATCTGGCGCGTATAAATGATAATTTTTTTTTTTAAAATCGAATCCTGAATCTGGCGCATAAAACGACATGATAAAAAACACTTTAAAAATCGAATCCCGAATCTGGCGCTCGTAAATACGACATGATAATCAACCCATCACTGCAACATTGCAACATTTCACAGAAAACACTGTTGCACGGATATCAACGCCTTCCTGCATATCCACAACGTTGCACGCCTTCCTGCATATCCTGACACGTTGCACGCCATTCCAAATTCCTGACACGTACGCCTTCCTGCATATCCTGACACGTTGCACGCCCTTTCCTGCATATCCTGACACGTTGCACGCCCTTCCTGCCATATCCTGACACGTTGCAGCGCCCTTCCCTGCATATCTCCCGTTGCACGCCTTTGCATATCCTGACACGTTGCACGCCCTTCCTGCATATCCTGACACGTTGCACGCCCTTCCTGCATATCCTGAACAACGTTTGCACGCCCTTCCTGCATATCCTGACACGTTGCACGCCCTTTCCTGCATATCCTGACACGTTGCACGCCCTTCCTGCATATCCTGACACGTTGCACGCCCTTCCTGCATATCCTGACACGTTGCACGCCCTTCCTGCATATCCTGAGTTGCACGCCCTTCCTGCAAATCCTGCAAGTCACTGCATTATCCTGACACGTTGCGCCCCTTCCTGCATATCCTGAACACGGTTGCACGGCCCTTTCCTGCATATCCTGACACGTTGCACGCCCTTCCTGCATATCCTGACATCCTGACACGTTGCACGCCCTTCCCTGCATATCCTGACACGTTGCACGCCCTTCCTGCATATCCTGACACGTTGCACGCCCTTCCTGCATATCTGCACGTTGCACGCCCTTCCTGCATATCCTGACACGTTGCACGCCCTTCCTGCATATCCTGACACGTTGCACGCCCTTCCTGCATATCCTGACACGTTGCACGCTTCCTGCATATCTGACTGACACGTTGCACGCCCTTCCTGCATATCCTGACACGTTTGCACCGCCTTCCTGCATATCCTGACACGTTGCACGCCCTTCCTGCAATATCCTGACCGTTGCACGTTGCACGCCCTTGCCTGCATATCCTGACACGTTGCACGCCCTTCCTGCATATCCTGACACGTTTGCACGCCCTTCCTGCTATCCTGACACGTTGCACGCCCTTCCTGACCTGACACGTTGCATTCCTGCATATGACTTGCACGCCCCTCCTGCATATCCTGTTGCTTGCCGCAGATTCATGCATGTTGCAAGATTCGTGCAAGCTCACTCGCCGCTGCAACATGATCTGGTCCCGGACGCGAGAGGTGTCAGCGTCTTTTGATATTGCAACTTGCAGGAATACGAAAGAGGAAAGAGAGATAGAATATTGCATGTGCTGTGTGGGTGAGTGGGAGGTAAGTGTGTTTGTTTTGGGGAGAGGAGGAGAGAGAGAGAGGGGAGAGGGAGAGGAGAGGAGAGAGGAAGAGAGGGAGAGAGGAGAGGGAGAGGGAGAGGGAGAGGGAGAGAGGGCAGAGAGAGAGCAGAGAGAGAGAGAGAGAGAGAGAGAGAGAGAGAGAGAGAGAGAGAGAGAGAGAGAGAGAGAGAGAGAGAGAGAGAGAGAGAGAGAGAGAGTGTGAGTGAGTGTGTGAGTGTTTTTTGAGTGTGTGTGTGTGTGTGTGTGTGGTGTGTGTGTGTGTGTGTGTGCGTGTGCGTGTGTGTGCGTGTGCCGTGTGCGTGTGCGTGTGTGCGTGCGTGTGTGTGTGCGTGCGTGCGTGCGTGTGCGTGTGCGTGCGTGTGCGTGTGCGTGTGCGTGTTGTGTGAATATGAGTGTAGGGGAAGGGATGCCTTACGAGCATTTGCATGTTCATACGTGTATGATTATATGCGCGCTCATGTGTAGTCCCAAACGTATGTGCGCGTATCCGTGCGTGTGTGTATGTGTGTGACCAGAGGTGCATTCCATCCCATCCCCCCATATCCCCACCACCTGTCACTATATATCCTTGCAACATGACACTGCAGCTCCCTCTTCATTGCCTTCCACATCGACCGCCTTCCCTCCTCCCCCCCTCCCCCTCCCCTACATCTACCTTGCCAAGTTTCAACCTACTCTGTCACCCTGTCGTCTCCCTTCCACCCTTTCACCCTCTACCTGTCCATTCCTCCCTTCCTCTCCTTCTGCTTCACCTTCACCTTCTCCCTCCCTCTCCCTCCTCCTCTCCACCATAGCTTCACCTTACCTTTCATCTATCCACTCCTCCTTCTCTTCTGCTTTCTCCTCCTCTTCCTCCCTCTTTCTCTTAACTCTTTTCTCCCTTTTCTTCTTCCCTCCCTCCTCCTCCCTTTCCTTCTCTTTTTCTCCTCCTTCTTCTCTCACTCCTCCTCCTCCAGCTCATCTCCTCCTCCTTCCTCCTCCTCCTCTCTCTCCCCCCCCTCCTCCTCCTCCTCCTCCTCCTCCTCCTCCTCCTCCTCTCCCTCCTCCTCTCCTCCTCCTCCTCCTCTCCTCTCCTCCTCCTCCTCCGGATATCTTCCATCGATTAAACGAAGCCTAGGTTGCAAAAAAGCAGTTACACCAAAGCTTAATTGTTGACGACGTAGGTTCGGACTGTTCTCTCTTCTTTCCTCTCTCTCTCTCTCTCTCTCTCTCTCTCTCTCTCTCCTCTCTCTCTCTCTTCTCTCTCTCTCTCTCTCTCTCTCTCTCTCTCTCTCTCTCTCCTCTCTCTCTCTCTCCTCTCTCTCTCTCTCTCTCTCTCTCGTTTTTCTTCTCTCCTCGTTCTCTTTCTTTCTCTCTTTCTCTTATTTCCTTTCTTTTCCTTCTCTTTTTTCCTTTTTCCTTTTTTCTTTCTCTCGTCGCTCTCTTTCTTTTTTCTCAGCTTTCTATTGCCCTTTCCCTACTTGTTTTTTGCCTCTTTTCTTGATTTTTTCACTCCCATTCCTTTTCTTTTGCCTTCCTTTTTATTTTTCTTTGTTTTTCTTTTGCCTTCCCTTCCCTTTCGTCTTTCTTCCCTTTTCCCTTCCCCGTCCCTTCTCTGTCTCTTCTCTTCTCTCCCCTCCACCCCTTCAAAACTCTTCCTTTTCATGTGCTTTTATCTCATTTTCTTTTCTCGTTTTCTTTTTTTTCCTTTTTCTTTTCTTCTCGCTTCGCGTTCTCTTTCTTTTTTCCAGCTCTTGCCTTCGTTCCCCTTCCTACTTGTTTTTTCCTCTTTTTTATCTTGATTTTCGACTGCCCCATTCCTTTTCTTCTTTGCCTTCCGTTTTGATTTTTTCTTTGTTTCTTTTGCCTTCCCGTTCCTTTCTCTTTTCTTCCCTTCCTCCTTCCCTTCCCTTCTTCTTTCTCTTCTCTTCTGCTTCTTCTTCCCTCCACTCCGCCTTCAACCCGTCTCCTTTCGTTTCTTATCTCATTTCTCCATCTCTCCCCCGCCTCCTTTCCCCATTTTTTCTCTCATACCAGGATTCCNAAGACTGAGCGAGACGAGACGAGACGAACGAGACGAGACGAGACGAGACGACGAGACGAGACGAGACGAGACGAGACGAGACGAGACGAGACGAAGACGGACGAGACGAGACGAGACGAGACGACGGAGAGACAGCTAGACAGACAGACAAATAGAAGATGAATAGATAGAAACAGAGATAGAGAGAAGGCGTAAGGGGGGGCAGAGTAATAATACAGTGTTACTTGTGGACAGTATGGGAGAATATCTGTAAAAAAAAATATGTATAGAAGATGTCGAGAGAGAGAGAGAGAGAGAGAGAGAGAGAGAGAGAGAGAGAGAGAGAGAGAGAGAGAGAGAAGAGAGAGAGAGAGAGAGAGAGAGAGAGAGAGAAGAGAGAGAGAGAGAGACAGACAGGACAGACGGAGAGAACTTTCAACAAAAGCCACGAAGTCGGGGTCAGAGGCACCAAAAGGGGGACGGGAATATTGACGCTACGGCAATGACAGACGCTATCTTGTTTATGTTGGCAGTGACGGGCGTGGGCGGAGTACCGTGGATGTTAACAGCGACGGAGGCCACGTGTCGATGCAGGTTATGGGCAGGACGATGCCAGACCTGCAACGGAGATCATACGGTCGTACACGCACACACACACGCACACGCACACGCACACACACGCACACGCACACTAACACGCACGCACACGCACACTAACACGCACGCACGCACATGCACACGCACACGCACGCACATGCACACGCACACGCACGCACACGCACACGCACACGCACACGCACACACACACACACACACACACACACACACACACACACACACACACACACACACACACACACACACACACACACACACACACACACACACACACACACACACACCTTTGTAGTGAAATCAGATATCAACGTCGCTGACTTTAACCCTTAGTAGAGGACATGTATGTATGTGATATATGTATTCCGGCAGCCATTATGAAGTGATAAACGGACTAATATGATAGATATTGAAATAGGAAAAAAATAGAGGACCACATGCAGGGAAGTATCAAGATCAACGAACAGTATTTATATCTCTCCCTTTCTCTCTCTCTCTCTCTCTCTCTCTCTCTCTCTCTCTCTCTCTCTCTCTCTCTCTCTCTCTCATATATATATATATATATATATATATATATATATATATATATATATATATATATATATATATCCCTATTAATTTATCTATAAAAGAACAGAAATACAACAAAGAGAAAAAGGAAGAAATGACGTACCACATCAAAGTAGCACCCCGCAGGAAAGTATCAAGATCAACGAGCAGTTATTTTGATCTCTCTGTTCTCTTCTCTCTCTCTCTCTCTCTCTCTCTCTCTCTTCTCTCTCTCTCTCTCTCTCTCTCTCTCTCTCTCTCTCTCTCTCTCTCTCTCTTCCTCTTCTCTTTCTCTTCTCTCTCTCTTCTCTTTCCCGCGTGTTCGCTGATATTAGCAGCCATTTAAATATGGAGAGTAATATATGTAAAAGTGAGGGAGAAGGAGAAAAAGAGAAGAAGGGAGGGAGAAGGAGAGAACGAGAAAGGGGGAGAAGAGAGAAAGAGAGAGGAGGAGAAGGAGAGAGAAAGGGAGGGAGAGAGAGAAAGAAAGAAAGAAAAAAGAAAGAGAAAAAGAGAAAGACAGAGAAAGAAAGAACAGAAAGAAAGAAATAGAGAGAGAGAGAGAGAGAAATAGAAAGAGAAAGAGAAAGAGAGAGAAAGAGAGACACTTTTATGCATCGGCGACCAACTCCATTTTAGAGAGCTTGTTGGCGTGTCGCTTCGAGGAGCTACGGCCGCCCGGGGAGCGAGCGGGCGAGCCGTTCCGCCGCCGAAGAGATTGGCGGGAGGGGAGGAGGGGAGGAAGGGGGTGGAGGAGGGGGAAAGGAAAAGGGGGGAGGAGGAGAGGTAGGGGTGGAGGAGGGGGAAAGGGAGAAGGGCGGTAGAGGAGGAGGGAAAAAGAGAAAGGGGAAGGTAAGGTAGGGGTTGGAGGAAGAGAGAAAGGGAGAAGGGGAAGGAGGAGGTTGGGGGTAGTGGAGGAGGGAAATGTAGAAGAGGGAAGGGGGAGGTTTGGGGGTAGAGAAGGAGGGAAAGGGAGAAGGGGAGGGGAGGTTGGGGGTAGAGAAGGAAGGAAAGGAGAAGGGGGAGGAGGAGGTTGGGGTAGAGAAGGAAGGAAAGGGAATGGGGGAGGGGGAGGTTGGGGTGTAGAGAAGGAGGGAAAGGGAGAAGGGGGAAGGGGAGGTAGGGGTAGAGGAGGAGAGAAAGGGGGAAGGGGAGTAGGGGGTGGGAGGAGAAAGGGGAAGGAAGGGGATGATAGAGAGGAGGGAGAAGGGGGAGGGGGAAAGTAAAAAGGATGGCGAAGGAGGAGGGAGAGGGGAATGGAACGGTGGGGATGGTGGTGGTGTAGGAGAAGAGGGAGAAGCAGGAAAGGGAGGGAGAGGGGGTAGCGGTGGAGGCCCGCAGGAAACAAAGACCTAAATAAAGGCCGTTGCATCACAAGAAAGATTAATTAAGTGGCGGTTGGTTGGGCCGAGGTGGACGAGGACGCGAGTGTAGCGGTTCCCTTGGGGGGGGATGGGGTGGGGAGATAGTGGAGGGGGGTTAGGTGGATGGGTGGTGAGGGAGGGATAGAGGAGGGGGGTCAGGTGAGGATGGGCGGGTAGCTGGTGGGGGTGGGGTCTATCACCTTGGGGTGGGGGAGATAGTGGAAGGGGGGGTGATGGGATAGAGGAGGGGGGCTCGGGTGAGGATGGGGGTGGCTGTGGGGTGGGGGGGGTCTATCACCTTGGACACAGTTCAGGAGGAACAAAATACCTGAAGCTTCACGCGTGTGGATCTTTTTTTATTTCCCATTTTCTTTCATTTCCAAAACATCTGTTTCTTATTTTTTCTTCGAAAGATTTCCTGCTGAGACGAACATGCCTCAGCAACCTCCAGTTTCTCCGTCCAACTAATCTCTTTGGGATTTACGAGGAAGTTAACGATTATCTACCATTAATGACGAGAGTATAATCCCATCCTTATCTATTAAAAAGGAGATAACGTTGATATCGATGATTATAACCATCTAAAGAGACAGTATCAACGACCTGGCAAATAGTCAGGGTAACCCTAATAGTAACATCATGTATGGCGTTAAAAAAAGGAACAAAAAACGCAGAAAGGGGAAAAAACGCGTTAAGAAGTGACAGCGCTGTGACAGCTGTCCGTCTCCCCTTTAAACTAGCGAGCGGACCCGAGAGACGGCGGCGCGCCTCCGCTGGGTCTGGCAGGGCTGATAATCCGCGGCGGAGCAGGGCGGGAGGCGGCGCCGCGTGCGGGCTGCGGGACTCCGGGGAGGTCAGCAAAGACACGGTAGTATATATATATATATATATATATATATATATATATATATATATATATATAATATATAATATATATATATATATATATATATATATATATATATATATATATATAATATATATATTTATTTATATTATATTTATATTATATGTATTTATATATATATATATATTATATTATATATATATATATTTATATATTATATATATATATATATATATATGTATATATATATATATATATATATATATATATATATATATATATATTATATATATATATATATATATATATATAGTATATATATATATATTATGTATATATATATATATGTATATATTATATATATATGATTATATATATATATATATATATATATATATATATATATATATATATATATATATATATATATATATATATATATATATATATATATTTATATATATATATAATATATATATTATATACATATATATACATATATATATATATATATATATATATATATAATATATATATATATATATATATATATACATATATATATATATATATATATATATATATATATGTATATATATATATATATATATATATATATATATATATATATATATATATATATTATATATATTATATGTGTGTGTGTGTGTGTGTGTGTGTGTGTGTGTGTGTGTGTGTGTGTGTGTGTGTGTGTGTGTGTGTGTGTGTGTGTATATATATATAATATATATATATATATATATATATATATATATATATATATATATATATGTATATATATTGTATAATATATATATTTTATAATATATTATATATATTTACATTTATGTATATATATATATTATATAATATATTATATATATATATATATA
Organism: Penaeus vannamei; assembly: GCF_003789085.1. Classification (NCBI taxonomy): domain Eukaryota; kingdom Metazoa; phylum Arthropoda; class Malacostraca; order Decapoda; family Penaeidae; genus Penaeus; species Penaeus vannamei. The sequence goes on along the minus strand of NW_020869029.1, from coordinate 455,729 downwards.
TATATATATATATATATATATATATATATATATATATATATATATATATAATATATATATATATATATATATATATATATACATATATATATATATATATATATATATATATATATATATATATAATATATATATATATATACACACATATACACCCACGAAGAGAGGGGCGAGCCGGCGAGGCCTCCTCCCTCGGGGCCGAGACGGACCGCGGCGGAATGCTCGCATCTTCCCCGCATTATTGTATTTCATGTGACATTTCCTTTTCTCTTTTCCTTTTCACATTTTCTAAAGCGATATATTTCCGAATCATTATCCGGCGTCCGTATCCGCCAATCACATATTCTTTTATCTGTGAAATATTTCATTTTTTAGCTGCGTGTTCATAGTTTTAAGGGCAAGTCGCGCGCCACGCCACGGACAGGTCAGGTCGTGCTTAGCGTGGCGTGGTGGGCGTGGAGAGGGTGGTGTGGAGTGGCTGGCGAGCGTGGTTAGGGTGGGTTACGTGGCGAGCGTTGAGAGTGGCGTGGCGTGGGAAGCGTGGTTAGGGACGTGTAGCGTGGCGAGCGTTGAGCGAGTGGCGTGGCACGGCAAGCTGGGGGAGAGTGGCGTGGCGTGGCGTGGCGAGCGTGGAGAGCGTGGAGAAGGTAGCGTGGCGAAGCTTTCGGCGAGGACCATCTAGTTGGGAAACTCCCGGTCCCCGAGGAGCCGTGCGGGTCCGGGTTTTAGCGTGGGTTTTGTTGCTGGAGTTTGTCGAGAGCAAGTTTTCTTGGCGAGGAAGCCCCGCTAACGCTGGCAGACACGCCACTGGCCGGGAACGGAGCAGAAGTTGCGTCCGGGGAGAAGCGGGACAGCCTGCTTTCGGAAGATGTGATTATTGGCGCGATATGAGGGAATGAGGCTCAAGGGGGTAACTGTAGCCTTTAGGCTCAGAAGGACTGAGAACGATTTTAAGAAAATTAGAGAGAGAGAGAGATAAGAGTGAGAGTTAAAGTGAGAGTGAGAGTAAGTGAGAGTGAGAGTGAGAGAGAGTGAGGGTAAGAGAGAGGAAGTGTGAGAATGAATAAGAGAGAGAGAGAGAGAGAGAGAGAGAGAGAGAGAGAGAGAGAGAGAGAGAGAGAGAGAGAGAGAGAGAGAGAGAGAGAGAGAGAGAGAGAGAGAGAGAGAGAGGAGAGGAGAAAAAGAAAGAAATATCTGACTGGCCAAACCATTCACAGGCAAAAAACAAAAAAAAAAAAAAACAAACAAACTAAAGAAACACGAGCAGGGAGAAAACGAACGTTTGTGACATTCACGGGACAAACATTTACAAAAAGCGCACGAAAATAAACAAAGACTCACGCGTGATTTTAGTTAATAAATAAGAACCGAAAAATGATAAAGAGAAGAAGCATACAACGGGTCCAAGGATACCCGCCATGTACCTGTACCATTAGCAATGTTGATTACCTTGATCAAATATGCATTTCCGGTTGATTACTTTCTATTCCACGTACAAAATCGCGTGTTAATTAGGTAATGACCATAAATAAAAGCATTTCCACGTTCGCGCATTAAATTAAATCTAATTCTGGGTGTAGAGGGAATCACTGTTGCCGAAAAAATGAATTAGATAAACCATTGTAAAAATCGTATTTCAACCGAGGGAAAAATAGTAATGAGTTTCATAAATCTGCTTATTTTGGGTGTGTGTGTTTTTTTTCTTTGCACACCGAATGATTCATTTGCTTCTACTAATAATGTTCGAATAGGATTAGAGGATAATTATGAATGTGTTTAGAGGAAGTGTCTTTTGGTGTTATCGAGCCCGTAAAATTCTTGGAATATGAAAATGACTAGACCTTTTTTCAAACTTTATTTTTGTTTTGTAATGTAAGCCGCTCTCCATTTTCCTTGTGTCTCCCTTTTCAAATTTCGCTCAGGCGTTTATCTTTTGCTTTTAGTTTATTTGAAGACACTATTTGCATTGCCGTTTGTTTCAGTTTCTTTCTCTCTCCATTTTGCCGAAAGAAAATCTGCAGGGGGGAAATATGTCAAGCTTTCAAGCAGATTTCAAATATGTCAAGCCGGAGGAATCCTTTACTTGGTTTCAATTACACTTTCACAAATAATTTTGGAAGATAAAAGAGTTGTATATTAATTATAATTTCTTTCTCCCTTCAGGTAAGGCGTGTTCTGCGCTCCGAGTGTGACCTCCCGTGACCTCAAGTACACCGGATAAGTGAACAGAAAAGAAGGTGAAAGTTTTGCCTTGTTTTCATAACAGCCATGGTATATTGCAAGAAACTTTGGGAGCCGCTAAGCCACAAACCAGTAAATATGCTCCATTTGGGAAAATGAACCCACTTTTCTGAATGCATGAACACTATATCTTCGGTTGTGGAATCCGCTTTGGTATTTTACTTCCGCAGTAGATGCAGGTCCCTGGTGCTCCCGGCCGCGGCCGCGTCCGGTTGCGCCGCGGGTTCGACTTGTAACTCCTTCGAGGAACAGACTGAACGCTATCTGGTCATGACTTTGTATTTTAAACATCTCGTGTTTGGATATTGATTACTCTTGCTTATGGTTTTGATTATTGATACTTGATGGTTGGAGAGCATGAAGGTTAATGACCGTAGATACAAGCATTTCCTGGATGACGGAATGACCTGCCAGAAAGGAGTGAAATGATCCTGCAGAAAGACCCCGAGAGCGAGCGGGACAAAGCAGAGAGGGAAGCGGAGGCTGAAGAACGCCGTGAATGGCTTCAGCAAGAGAACAATAAGAAGAGACGACAGACGCAGCGGGGTTCGAGTAACATGCGGAGGAGGGAAGAGGAGTGTGCGGTTAGGAGGAAACGAGATGTGAATGCAAAAGATAAACGCGGAGACAAGGAAGTTGCTTTGGGTAAGACTTTTGCTTATCCTTCTTTCCCTCGCTTTTCTTCTCTGATCTCCCGTGAGTGCTCTGAACAATAATCTTACAAAATGCGAACTCGCGTACAGTATCACTACGCTGTCTTTCACTACGCATCCGCATCCCGCGCGGAGAAATTCCATACTTTCCCGCAGGTTTACGCCAATTCCTTTTCTTGTAGTGTTTTACTCAGGTACTTTACTTCGGAGTAACGGAGATGCAAGCCGTGTAGGGAGCCTTGTGTGTCCCCGACTTCTAGCACGCCCTCGCCCAAGAACACGCTGATGACGGCGTCGAGGATTTCCCTGCTTTAAAAGTCCGTTAAACATATAATAACGTTGGAACTTGGGGCATCTACGTCTCAGCTTAGAGTGCTCCGGGAAATATGACGGACATATTTGTCCGCTACAGGGGAATTTCCGGAAAGAATTTGTATTCAGCGTATGAGAAAACATTTCTTCTAAAATAACCCGCAGTTTCCCAAGGTTCTCGCTCGCAGGCAGAGGGAGCGTTGATGTAGAGTGCTGCCAAAACTGGTATTGGTGATGGGAGAAACCAGTGGAAACTGCATGATAATAACAGTTTGTGGATTTTGTGAAGATTAGAAATTAAGTGTTTTACAACTTCTTTGTGCGTTTTTGTTAACTAAAATATAAACATAAAACCCAAAAGAGATTTTAATAGAAGGCCTTAATGCAAGCAATTTGTTCTTAGCTTTATAAGACAGTAAAATTAAGTTCATTGCCGGAAAAGTAATTAAGCGTTACAAGTGTGCAGACGCTCGGCGCAGTATGGAGTAACGGTTGCCTGGTAATTATAGGCAAGACCTAACTCTTGCGTAACAGTAGCAATAAAAATGAAGGATTCACTTTATTTTATCCGAACACAGAAACAAACGCATCCGGCTGCCCTGTCAACGGATTGGTTACTGGCGTGTAAAGTGTCCGTCACTCGGGCTTTGCCATAGAGTAAACTAGACAAGGAAAAATACAACATTTTCCCCCTGGAGATTGGTGCGTTTCGGCAACAAATAAAGCGAGAGCGCACATACCAGACCTGGAGCTGGGTTTACCCTGGCTGGAGCCGTGGAGGGGGTTGCACACGATGAAATACGGGAGATAGCAATATGTGTTAAAGCGAGAATAGAAACAAGTACAATAGAATAGAGTGTAACCAAAATACTTAAAAAGTTGCAAATAAAATAAAAGTTTGGTAAGAGAAAAAGAGAGAAAATAAGCCAGCAGAATCTAACCGAAACCATCTAGAGGATTTATCTTACTTTCTATTTTACTTCCTATATTTTCTTTGTTATTACATTCACCCAGCAGCTGCATTACACACAATGATCGAGTGTCGTTGATGCGAAGGGCAGAGCCATGAGAGACCCGCGGCCGCCCTCCTCGCTCGTCTCCTATCACTTCTCTCTTGTCTCCTCTTTCTTCTCCTCTCTCGTCTCTTCCTGCTCCTTTCTTTATTTTCTTCCTTCTCGTCCGTCTCCTTTCTCGTCTCTTCCTGCTCCTCTCTCGTATTCTCTTACGTTTCCTTTCTCGTCTCCTCTTTTCTTCTCTCTCGTATCCTCTTCCTTCCTTTTGCATCGCCTCTTCCTTCCTTCTCAACTCTCGACTTTCTTCTCTCCTGTCTCTCTCTGTCTTCTTCTTCCTTCTCTCCTGTTCTCTTCTCTTCTCTCTCTCTCTCTCTCTGTCCTCTCTTCTCTCTCTTCTCCTCTCTCCTTCTCTCTCTCTTCTCTTCTTCTCCTGTCTCCTCTTCCTTCTCTTCTCTCTCTCCCGGTCTCCGCAGCGACAACTTTTGGCTCGTCACCCTCTTCGGCGTCGTTGGTGACGTTGCTTGCGTGTCATAAAGTTACGGTAATTTCAGCTGTCACTTCGAGGCCGTAAAGTGCACAAGGAGAGGAGACGAAATCAGCTCTTGTGTCGCGGCCCACAAAAAGGGCGGTCGTTAGGGCGGGAAGCCACGGAGATCGGGAGGCCGCAGCTGTCGGGCTTTCGTTGCATCGGAGGGTGATCTGGGTGGCTTGGGTGGGTGGGGTGGGGGCAGGGGGTTGTTGCTGCTTCCTCTGCTGTTTAGCCGGGCGGGGATGGGTGGGGGGAGGGGTGCGATTGCTGCTTTCTCTGCTGTTTAGCGCCGGGCGAGGGTGGCGTGGGGTGGTGGTGCTGTTGCTGCTTCTCTGCTGTTTAGCACCGGGCGGGGTGGGGGTGGGTGGGGTGCTGTTGCTGCTTCCTCTGCTGTTTAGCACCGGGCGGGGGTGGGGTGGGGTGGGGTGCTGTTGCTGCTTCCTCTGCTGGTTAGCGCCGAGGAGACTAGTGTATTAAACATGAACGATAGCACTAGGGTTCCCTCTCCACTCAATAAGGCATAGGCCTATACATCACGTGGTGATATATGGGTATAAAAAGAGGCACTTCTCAGGTCTTGTCAGCTCCCGGCGAAAGGAGGGGGGAGGGGAGGGGGAAGGGAGGGAAGAGGGGAAGGGAGAGGAGAGGAGAGGGGAAGGGAGGGGAGAGGGGAGAGGACAGGGGAAGGAGGGGAGGGTAGATGGAGGGGAGGGAAGTGGGGAAGAGAGGGGAGAGGGGAATGGGGGGAAAGGGAGGGAAGGGGAGAGGAGAGGGTGAAGGGGAGGAAAAAATGGAGAGTGAAGGTGCCCGGGCTTAGAGGTGTCATAATCAGTTAGGGCTGATGAGGAATTATCTTGATTTATGGGTTAAAGACACAGGAACAGGGGTATACGTGGCCGGGGAGCGGGGGAGGGGGGAGGGAGGGAGCAGATGAACATTAAAATAGGACCAAAATGATAAAGTGATGTTTCTGATGTTTTTTTTCCCTATGCACATACAAAGACAGACAGACACACACACCAACATAAACATCCAGGGATCATACCACACACACATAAACACGCACTTAAACACACACACACAATCACCCCCAAACCCCACCGCCGCAGCCGCTCCATCCCGGCCCCACCTCCAGCGAATCTATGCCCTCCATAGCCCCACCCAAGTACCCCACTCGACCCGCAGGCACTCCCTACCCTAGCCTTTGGCATCTCTACCCCCACTCCCACCCAAAGTACTCCGAAAGTACTCGGCACTCCACCCCTTCCCCAGGCAACCCCATCCCTTACTCCAGGAACCCACCCTTACTCCCCACCCTTACTCTAGGAACCCCACCCTTACTCCAGGAATCCCGACCCCTACTACTCCCCCCACCCCCTGGCCCTCTTCATTTGGTCTCCGAAATTGGTCCGCCCTTTTTGCCGCGGGTCTGACGGGGTTGCTGGATGGCCGAGCGAGGGCGGGCGTGGGTGGCGTGGGTGTGCAAATCCGGGTTTTGATTCCCGGCCATTTCCGGTCGGCGGGTCGGTGGGGGCGACTGCTGCTGAGGTCGGCGGCGGGATTTACGGCCGTTTTGAACACACACGCACACGCACGCACACTCGCACAGACATGCTCACACTCACAGCACACACGCACACGCACAACGCACAACTCAACAAACGGATCATGACTCATGACATCACGTCACACCGCTTCCATTGCACACGCGCACAAGCACACGCACACCACACACACGCACACTCACTGCACACAGACACTCACACTCAACCTGCCGACCGCAACGACGCAGCACGCACGACGCACACGCACACAGCAACACGCAACACAGTGCATAACAGCACACACACGCACACAGAACGCCAGACACACACAGACAGAGACACACAGCAGACAGATCACACACACGCAGCACGCACACCCTGTTATATAATTTGTTATGTTTAAGATGCATTAAACTTTTAATTGTGGTAGGTACATTATGCTGCCGAATGA
>NW_020869029.1:438986-441486 GCF_003789085.1 Penaeus vannamei | reverse complement strand
TAAGTGCAAGATGTTCACTTCCCTGTACCAGCGCCCGCAAGGAGTTAAGTTTGTCATTGATGGTATTGGGTTATTGCCTTGGAAGCCAGTTTGTTGGCTGTAGCAAAGCCAGCACCTGCTGCCTTATACTCTCATGCACTCCGGAAGATTGTGCGGCTTCTCTCAACACCATTGCCTGAGCCTTGTCGTCGGACTTCGCTGAGTGCACGGACGTCGCGCATGCCTCATGGTGGCCGCTGCTCCCCGGGCCCGGTGCAAGGGCGCTGCCTCTGCTCTACATTACACATAAATGTAGAGCATATAGATGTGTACATGGATACATAAGCATAAGTAAATGTTTCCTTATCCATCATCCCCGCCAGCCTATAGTTCTCCGTTGTTATTGCAAGAACACAAGGCATTGGCATTTAGGAAAAATCATGGTAACTGATTCTAAAAAAAATTATCATATTTCAGATAATCTTCTCTAGGATTTATTACTCGTTTCTTTCCTCACTTGACCTTAAGGACGAATGCTAGATCTCAAAAACACAGAGACTACGAACGTAATGTTAATCTGATAAACATTGCCGTTGAATTTGAGATCGTACTTATCAGAAAGGTAAGGAAGAAAGAAAGAAAAAGAAAGACATTATACTAGAGAGAGAAAGAAGGAAATGCATAAAGCAGGAAAGAAGAAGAAAAAAAAAAACAAGAAAGAAAGAAAGAAGAAAGAAAGGAAAATAGAAATAACGAGCCTACGCATCTATAATTTAATCCCGTGGATGTAAAAGTGAAGAAGGATGTGAAGATAACTTAAGAAATTTCTCTCACACTGACAGGAATGAGCTCACACCGGAGTCGTTACTTAGTATGGAGGCTGTTCGTTGCATTATCTATCGGGATGTTGATATTGAAATTTGCAAGCGTGGCCGAGGATGTTTTTTATGGGTTTCTCGCGTATTGCGAGCATATGCCCTCCTCCCCTACCCCTCAAAAAAAAAAAAAAAGCTAAAGAAAACATGTTCACATACATATTCCATCCTCGCACATACACACGCACGCAGACATATAAACAGGCACGCACATTCAAAAGCACACATGAACATACATACACACACGCACATGCACGTCACGCACATACCCCCCCCCCCCACGCGAACGAATCTCCCTTACGATTCCTTTTTTTTTTTTTTTTTTTTTTTTTTTTTTTTACATATTTTTCTTACTCATATAAAGGTGTAAATAAACATAGATTGAAAAGCAAAATAAGGGAAGATGAAGAAAGGAAAAGAAAAAAGGATAAGAAAATGAAGGAGATCAGAAAAGTGGAGGATGAAAAAATAGGTAAAAAGTGGGAAGATGAAAAAAGATAAAAAGAAAGTAAAAAAAAAGGTAAAACTGGAAAGAAAAAATAGGAAGGCAAAGACAAGGAAGAAAATGGAGAGGAAATGGAACTTTATGAAAAAAATCAAGAAAATGAAGGTGTTGAAAGAAGAGACGAAAGAGAAGAACAAGGAAAAGGAAGAAAATAAGAAAACGCGCATTCCAGAAGATTGTGTGGACAGAAGAAACAAGGGAAGAACGATTCGAAAAAGAGGAGAGTGTAGAGAGGAATGAGAACAAACAAGAAACGAGAAAGAAAAGAGAAAGAAACCACAAGAAACAGAAGAGAGAATACAGGCGAGACTAACGTACGAAAAAGAGAAAAAAGAAAAGAGCGGAGAGACACAAGAAAAGGAAGAAGGAGAAAGGAGAGAAGAGAGACATGTCACAAGAAAATGAGGAGAGACAAACCACACGTAAAAGAAGAAGATGAGATAGGAAAGACAAACAGAAAAAAAAGAAAAGAATGTGAAACAAATCACACGAAAAAGGAAGAAGCAGAAGAGAGAGAGAGAGGAGAGAGAGAGAGAGAGGAGAGAGAAGAGAGAGAGAGAGAGAGAAGAAAGAAAGAAAGAAAGAAAGAAGAAAGAAAGAAAGAAGGAAAGAGGATAGGAGAAACAAACAAGGAAGAAAAAAAAGAGAGGAGGGACTGAACACACGAAAAAAAGAAAAAGAAATAGAGACAAACCGTAAAAAAGAGAGGAAGAGAAAAGGAAAAGAGACAAACCATAAGGAAAATGAAGAAGAAACGAGAGAGGAGAGAGACAAACCGCAAGAGGAAAAGAGAGAAAAGACACAAACCACAAGAAAAAAGAATAATAAGAAAAGAAAGAGAGAAATTCAAACCGCAAGGAAAAACAAAAAACAAAAACATAAAAAGCTGAGGAGCGGAGAGCGCGCCCGACACGAGAGCCTCGAACGCACAAAGTCCCCGAAGACGCGTCCATTACAAGAATTCTGGAAAAGAATTTGATCTTTAACTTCCGGAGAGGGGAAAATGTGACGTCCGGGCTGGAGGGCATTCATCTGGAGCGCGGCCTTCAAAGAGGGGAAAATCCTGTCGGCAGAGGCGGGACAAGTAGGAAATGTTTTCCTTTAATGGGGGAGGGAGACGTAGGGGGGTGGAATGGGGAGG
>NW_020869029.1:420992-430992 GCF_003789085.1 Penaeus vannamei | reverse complement strand
AGGAGGGAGGAAAAAAGAAGGAGAGAGCGGAGAGAGAGAGAGAGAGAGAGAGAGAGAGAGAGAGAGAGAGAGAGAGAGAGAGAGAGAGAGAGAGAGAGAGAGAGAGAGAGAGAGAGAGAGAGAGAGAGAAGAAGAGAGACAGACAGACAGAGAGTGATGATAAACACTTGAAAAAAAGGGAATTGAAATCCATAATTGCCATAATTGCCCGGGTATAACGTCTGGGAGAAGCACATAAACTGTTGACGAGTCTCTGGGGCCGAGTTACTGACGGGGGGAGGGGGGAGGGGGGGGGCAAGTAAAAACTAGATTGAAATAAAAGCAGGTGAGGGGGAGAGGAGGGGGGAGGAGAGACTGAGGGAAAAGAGCAAGAGGGAGAGAAAGACGATGAGAGAGAGATGGGTACACATGCAGAGAAAAGGAGTGAGAAAAGGAGACAGAAAAGGGGGAGAGAGAGAAAAACGGGGGGGGGGGGAAAGGGAGAGAGAGAGAGAGAGAGAAAGGGAGAGAGGAGAGAGAAAGGGAGAGAAGAGAGAAAGGGAGAGAGAGAGAGAGAGAGAAAGGGAGAGAGAGAGAAAGGAGAGAGAGGAGAGAGAAGAGGAGAGAGAGAGAGAGAGAAGAGAGAGAGAGAGAGAGAGAGAGAGAGAGAGAGAGAGGAGAGAGAGAAGAGAGAGAAAGGGAGAGAGAGAGAGAAAGGAGAGAGAGAGAGAGAGAGAGAGAGAGAGAGAGAGAGAGAAAGAGAGAGAGAGAGAGAGAGAGAGAGAGAGAGAGAAGGGAGAGAGAGAGAGAGAGAGAGAGAGAGAGAGAGAGAGAGAGAGAGGAGAGAGAGAGAGAGAGAGAGAGAGAGAGAGAGAGAGAGAGAGAGAGAGAGAGAGAGAGAGAGAGAGAGAGAGAGAGAGAGAGGAGAGAGAGAGAGCAGAGAGAGAGAGAGAGAGAGGAGAGAGAGAAGAGAGAGAGAGAGAGAGAGAGAGAAGAGAGAGAGAGAGAGAGAGAGAGAGAGAGAGAGAGAGAGAGAGAGAGAGAGAGAGAGAGAGAGAGAGAGAGAAGAGAGACGAGAGAGAGAGAGAGAGGAGAGAGAGAGAGAGAGAGAGAGAGAGAGAGAGAGAGAGAGAGAGAGAGAGAGAGAGAGAGAGAGAGAGAGAGAGAGAGAGAGAGAGAGAGAGAGAGAGAGATAGAGAGAGAGAGAGAGAGAAGAGAGAGAGAAGAGAGAGAGAGAGGAGAGGAGAGAGAGAGAGAGAAAGGGAGAGAGAGAGAGAGAGAGAGAGGAGAGAGAGAGAGAGAGAGAGAAGGGAGAGAGAGAGAGAAAAAGAGGAGAGAGAGAGAGAGAGAGAGAGAGAAGGGAGAGGAGAGAGAGAAGAGAGAGAGAGAGAGAGAGAGAGAGAGAGAGAGAGAGAGAGAGAGAGAGAGAGAGAGAGAGAGAGAGAGAGAGCAGAGAGAGAGAGAGAGAGAGAGAGAGAGAGAGAGAGAGAGAGAGAGAGAGAGAGAGAGAGCAAAGCGAAAGGGGACAAGAGAAAGCAAAAAGAGGCTCCAGGAGAGGAGAAGAAGTCACGTGGATGTCAAGGTCACGGCGCCCGCTGACCTCCCGTGACCCGACGTGAGAGCACGGCGCTCGCGAGCGTCACCTCCGCCTGACCTTTCGCGTTCACTGGGTCAGGCAAACGGAGCGGGAAACGATTCTCAAAGTATTTTTTTATTTTTTTATTTTTTGGATTTTATGAAGTCGAGAAAGCTTAATGTCAGGGAGGAGACGAGTGAAGAAGGAGAGGAGATAAAACAAGATGAAAGCAGCTAAACAAGAAGAAAAATTAATAGCAATACAAGGCATGTTAAAAAAAGGAAATTCCTTTCCCTGAAATAATGTAAAGCGAAGTGATCCTGACCCTCCGAAGCGACGGTGAGCAGCCCGCACGCCTCTCCCGCGGACCCGGTTCTCAGTCCTCCGCCTCGTAAATTATCAAGCAGATGAAATGGCGATTGATTTACTCTCCAATTATCACGCGGACGGAGAGGAATCAGTCAGTGCTTGACAGTTAGTCTAATGACATTACGGTTTGTACTGTGGCTCGGCCGCTCTCACGGGAGGGTGCCTCCAGGCTGCGCTCGCTCTCTCTCTCTCTTCTCCTCCTCTTCTTCCCTCACTTCCTCCTCTCTCTCCTCTCTCTCTCTCTCTCTCTCCTCTCTTCCTCTCTCTATTCTACCTCCTCTCTCTTTTTTTTTCTCTCTGACGTTTAAAAGAAGAAAAGGACGTGGTGAGAAGAGATAAAGTAAAGATTTTCTTTAGGACGAAATAATCAATTGAAGCCTTTTTCCTTAATCTCTTCCTTTGTTTGTCTTTCATTTATCATTTTGAAGGATGGAGAGAATAGCCGCTTAATGACGACCTCGAACAGAAAAAGCAGGATGAAAAGAGGGAGAGAGGGAGAGAAGAAGAAACCCGTGAGAGAGACACAGACAAATCCCCTCCACTACCCCCCCCCCCCCCCGCCCCTTTCAACATAACCGCCAAGTCATGCAAGTTGCAACGAATCTCGCTGCATTGTACCCATCAGGGATCCCATTGCAGCCCTTACGGCGCCGATGCCCAAGATGGCATTACGGTACTTTGCCACATAAGGGGTGGGGGTGGGGGGAGTGGGGGGGTGGATGCTACATAAGGGGTGGGGGGGGTGGATGCTACATAAGGGGGTAGGGGAGTGGATGCTACATAAGGGGGGGGGGGGGGAGTGGATGCTACATAAGGGGTAGGGGGGGGGGAGTGGATGCTACATAAGGGGGGTAGGGGGTGGGGAGTGATGCTACGAGGGTGGGGTTGGGGGAGTGGGGGGGGTGAAAAAAGAAGGTCGCGTATAAACATCGGTGTGAATATGTATCATTTGCCTCGAGTGGTTGCGCGGCGGTCTCGCTCGCCCGATTTCTCTCTCGCTCGTCCGCGGGGGGGTTGCTTTGGCTCCTCTCGCTGCCTTGTGCTTTTTTCTTTTTTTTTTTTTTCTCTCTTCTGTAGCGTCTTTGTTTCCATCTCCTCCTCTATTTGTATTTTCTCACGTTCGGGTCTTGTGACTTTCACTCGGTCTACTTTCATTTCCTTTTTTTCACATCCTTTTCGCTCCTCTCGCTTCCCTGTGCCTTCTCATTTCCGGTTTTCTTGCATTCGGTCATCGTTTGCTCTCTCTCCCGCCCCCCCCTCTCTTTTTTCTTTTCTTTTATCTTTCAATCTTTTTCTCTCAATCTTTCCATTTCTCTCTCTCGTTATCTTTCTATCCCCACACTCCCTCCCTCCCATCTCCCTTCTCACACCTGTTTGTTTATTCACCTCTCCTCTCTCCCCCCCTCCCTCTCCTTTCTTTTTCCTTCTCCTTATCCCTCTCTCCTTCCCGTTTTTCCCTTTCCCTCTCTCCCTCCCTACCCATTTCTTCTTCCTTCCTCTCTTATTCCGGCCTAAATGTTAGCAGTGGAAAGAAAAAGATTTTATTTATTTATTATTTATTTTTTTTTGTGCGGACCCTGGTGATTTCAACGCAGCGCGGGGAGTGATCTGCCTTCCGGGACTTTGCTCGAACTATTTTTGACTTTATATTTTGTTATTACTATTATTGTTGATGCTGCTTGTGCGATGATAAAGATGAGGATGGTTTTAGTGATTATAAAGAGAATTATAAGTATTTTGTAGTTTTCGTTATTATTATTGTTATTATTACTATTGTTATTATCATTATCATTATTATTATTAGTAGTAGTAGTAATATTATTATTATTAATGTTATTATTATTATTATGATTATTATTATAGTTATTATTATTATTATGATTATTATTATAGTTATTATTACTATTTCTATTATTATATTATCATTATTACTATTATTATTATTATTGATATTATCATCATCATCATTATTATAATGTTATTATTCTTATTATTACTATTATTATTTTTATTATTATTATTATTACTGTTATTACCGTCATCATGATTCTGATTTTTTTTTATTATCATTGTTATTCTTGTTATTATTATTATTATTAGTATGATGGTGATGAGGATTATTATTGTCATTCTTACTATTATTAACATTAGTATTACTGTTGTAGTTTTGACAATTGCTTGTGTTGTTAATATTATCATTATTGCTTTTCACCTATTCGTTTAATATATTCTTTTAATTCCCTTCCTTTCCTTCCCCCCCCCCTTCCCTTCCTCCCCCCCCCCTCTTCCCTCCACCTTCATACAGCCATAAACAACTTCCTCCGACCAGCGTGTAATTAATCAACCGCTTTTTACAAGGAAGAAACACAATGTGTGGCTGTGGTTGTCCTTGGCGGATGATAAGGGGCGGTTCTCTTTCTTCTTCTTCTCCTTCCATTCCCCCTCCTCCTCCTCCTGCATTCCTCGTCCTCCACCTCCTTCCATTCCCGCTCCTCCTCCTCCTTCCTTTCCCCTCCTCTCCTCCTTCCATTCCCCTCCTCCTCCTCCTCCTCCGTGCATTCTTCGTCCTCCTTCTTCTTTCTGAGAGCAGAAGCGATAACTTCTTGATGGACATTTCTAAGGACTGATGATGAAGCTTGAAAGATGTTTTTGTTATTTTTTCGTATCTCTTAATGTTGCACTTAGTTCTTATGCGGCAACTACTGCTATTGCTGCCATTACTACCATTACCACTGTTAAAACAACTACCATAACCTCAAAGACGAATTCCTATTGAAAACAAATTTTAATAACATTACACATCCTATCGAGTTTTTTTTTCTCTTGGCTCGAGTGAAGTAAGTGCGCGCTGTTGCGAGCGATGCTCTTTAAAGACAGCCCAGATCGCATTGAAAGTTGCAAAAGTGAGGAGCGGCCCTTGCAATGCAATCGAGAAGGGGTGAATGTTGCATGGCCGGCCGGGGTTGGGCCGTGCGAACCCGAGAAGGCGCAGACTGGATTCTTTCCTGAAAGAGGGAGGAGGGAGAGAGGGAGAAGAGAAGAGAGGGGGAAGGAGGGAGAGGAGAGGGGGAAGAAGGAAGGGGAGACAGGGAAGGAGGGAAGGGAGAAGAGGAGAGAGGGAAGGTGGGAGAGGAAAGGGGGAAGGAGGGAGAGGAAGGAGGAAATGAGATAGGGAAGGAGAAAGGGGGAAGGAGGGAGAGAGGAAAAGAGGGAAAGGAGAAGGAGGGAGAGAGGGAAGGAGGGAGAGAAGGAAGAAGGAAGGAGGGAGAAGAGAGAGGAAGGGAGGGACGAGGGAGGATGGTGGGTAACGTCAGGGAGAGATGGGGGGAGGGATTTTCTCAATCATTTGTCCCCGTCCACGGGAGGACAGCAACGACTCGTCTCAGGTATCACTAATCAGTACAAAGGGATTTAAGAATTACGTTAATACACTTATCAAGCATTACAATCTATAATATCAGGGTAAAACACGACTTTAAATACCAGCATTTAAGATTCCTCTGTATGCGAGGAAGGCAAGGACTCGTCTGAAGAAAAATCGTTAAAATAACGAACTTATTGCTTTCCCCCAAATTAATTGCCAACATCAAAACTAACAAACCATGTTTGAATGATTATTATAATTTACTCTGTTTGTTATAACACTAGGTTTTGCTATATTGATATGCCTTTAGATATATAAGACATGTAAACAAATGTTTCAGTGACATATACATTTTTGGAAACAGAACCAACGCATCTTTTAAAATGTTGAATAAATAATGATCTCAACAAATATATATGTGTGTGTGTGTATTGAGAGAGAGAGAGAGAGAGAGAGAGAGAGAGAGAGAGAGAGAGAGAGAGAGAGAGAGAGAGAGAGAGAGAGAAGAGAGAGAGAGAGAGAGAGAGAGAGAAGAAGAGAGAGAAGAGAGAGAGAGAGAGAGAGAGAGAGAGAGAGAGAGAGAGAGAGAGAGAGAGAGAGAGAGAGAGAGAGAGAGAGAAAGAAAGAAACAGATGGCATAAATTGGGAAGGAACCTCCTTGGTGCTCGGCGGCGCAGGCAGCGCCTCAGCAGCGAAAGCAAAGGCGAGGATGAACTGGTCGGCCGTGAGGGTGACGAGGCGCGCTCTTTATGGCTGGCTGTCCGCGCCTCCCGTCTGTCTGTCTGTCTGTCTGTCTGTTTGCCGATGGAGGCTCCCGGTCGGTCCAGAGGCGGGGGCGAGGAGAAGGGGAGAGGAAGGAGGGCGAAGGTGAAAAGGTAAAGGGAGAGAGAGGAGGGGTGATAGGGGATGGGGAAGTAGGAGGAGGGGAGGGAGGGGGATAGGGAAGGGAGACGGGATTCGTTGGGGAGAGGGTGAAAAAGGAAAGCGACTGAGGAAGGGAGAGAGGAAGCTGAGAATAGGAAGAGAAGGGAAGAAGGAAGTGGAGGACAGGGGAGAAGAGACGAGGGAGGGAAGTAAGGGGGAAGGCAGGCGGGGAGGGTTAAGGGAGGGAGAGGGTGAGTGGGGGAGGGAGTCGTGGTCAGTTGGGACTCATTTCGTGGGCAGAAGGAGGAAGATTTGTACTTGTCGTCGTTGTTCTTGATGCTGTCGTCGTCCTTGTGGCTGCGGGAGGTTCATTTCCATTTTTTTATGTCATTCTTGCTTGGCTGACGTTGTGTGTTGGTGTGTGTGTGTGTGTGGGGGGGGGAGGCGCTGCTGTTGTTGCTGATGCTGTCGTTGCGAAGTTGTTGCTCTTGAGTTGTATTCTCGATGCAGTTGTTGCTGTTTGTTAGCGATGGCACTGGTTTCGGACTTTCACTTTTCCGATGTTTTTCTGTTGTTGTTATTCACTGTTCGAAACAGAATTAGAGGGAATGATTTTGCAAAACTGAAAAGGAGGGAAGGGAGCTAAGGACGAAAGGGAAGAAGGGGGGAAGGAAGGGAGGGGAGGGGAGGGGTACGGATTAGGGACGATAGGAGAGGAGGAGGAAGATGAAAAAGAAAGGGAAGAAAGAGAGATGGAAGAGAAAAGATAAGAAGAGGGAAGAGAGAAGAAAGAGGAGGGGGAAGACAGAGAGAGGAATAAAAGATGGAAAACAAGAGAGAAGGTGAAGACGAAGAAGGAAGGGGAGAAATAAATGAAGGGACGAATAAAGGTCAAACAGAAATGTGAGAGTTGAAGGGGCAAGAGAAGGAAAGGAAGAAGAGGAAGAGTGTAAGGAAGAAGAGAGGGTGGCGTGGAAGAGGGAGGGAAGGGGAGGGGAAAGGGATGGGGAGGAGAGGAAGGGGGATGGGGGAGGAAGGGGGGGAGGGGAAGGGGATGGAGAGGGGGACGGAGGGGGGAGGGGAGGGAGGGGGGGGATGGGAGAGGGAGGGAGGGGAGGGGGGGAAGGGATGGGATGGGGATGGGGAGGGGAGGGAAGTGGGGAAAGGGGGGGGAGAGTACCTTCGATGGGTCACCTTGAGGCCTCCTTTGCTCCCTCTTCGGTTACGGCGCATTTGATATAGAGGAAGAACATGAATTTGCTTTTCTGTTTTTTGTTTCGCTGCAATTTAGGCTTCCTTGCGCTGCTTGTTTTCCTTCGTCGAAGTGCCTTTGTATTTTTGTATGTGAATTTATTTGCATTATCTACATATTCATTCTTTCTTGTGACTTTACTATCTTTTTTTTTTTTACTCTTTTTGTAGTTTATATTTACCTTTTTCCTTTCCTCTTCTCCCCTCTTCGTTTCTTCTTTTTCTTCTTTTTCTTTCCTTTCCTTCTTCCCGGAATTCGAAATTTCGTGTAACGTGTTCGCTGGAGACCCAAGGAGCCAGAAAGCAGAAGAGAACATGAGTCGGCTAGCGAAAGGGCGCGAGGGAAATGCCGAGGAGGAAAGGCGAGGCCGGGGGGCGGGGGGGGGGGGCGGCCGACAGGACAGCCGTGGCGGGAGGTGCAGCTCGCGGGCCGGGCTGGCTGCGGCTTGGAGACAGGTTGCTGGGCACTCAAAGTTTGAGCGGCCAGCGAAGCGGGGGCTTAGCGGTTGCTTCCTACCAACCCGCAACAAGCAGCACAAATGTCACTAGACAACGTGGAGCTGCATGATAACGACGGGGCAAAGCCAGCATTGCCCAGGAGCAAAGCAACAGCAATGGCGCAGGGCAGGAAACAGCCGGGCGGAATCAAGCGGCAACAACAAAAATACTCACTCTAGAAAAATGTAATATAAATAAAACATAGAATAAATTATAAATATTTATAGCCGATAGACGATAGAGCGATAGCAATAACACCGGCAACGACAAAATAACAACAGCAACAACGAGGCTGTCGCTCGACAAGAAGTAGTTCCATTTTGAGAAATTTGTCGTTTTGAGGAAAGTGACGCAAGTTGGGCGGCGCCCGCAGCCTTTCCGGGGCGGACCGGAGACTTTTGGGGAAACGAGCGGACAGAGAAGGGCGCTGAGGACCTCGCTGGGAGCTGGGCGGGCAACACGCACACGCACACGCACACGCACACGCACACGCACACACACGCACACACACACGCACACACAGCACAACACACACACACACACACACACACACACATACACACACACACACACACACACACACACACACACACACACACACACACACACAACAACACAGGGTGAAAGAAGAGAAGGAATTACAAAAGAGAAAATAGAGAAAAAAGAGAGAAAGCCAAGAGAAACGAGAAGAGAGAAGCGAAGAAAAGAAGAGAAAGAAGAGAAGAAAAGAAAAAAAAGAAATGAAGAAAGGAACAAGAAGAAGGAGATAGAAGAAGAGAGAAAAGAAAGAAGAGAGGAGATAAGAAAGAAGAGGAGAATAAGAGAGAGAGAGAGAGAGAAAGAAGACACAAAACACCGATCTCTCTATTCCGAAACCCGCGGCCAGGTCGGCGTCGCCCGCACTTGGCAGACGGACGCGGCTCGGTGCCTGCATTCCACGCACGCAATTGCATAATTCATGCTTGCAATATGCGTGCCTTCATATGCATTGGTAGATACACGCAAACATCATGCATGCTATATACGTATTTTCCTACATACACCCACATATGCAGTCTGCACACGTATACAGACATACGTGTAATATAAACATGGACAATATCAAGTGCACACCTGCTTACCTGTGTACACATTATACATACATGCATACGTATAGAGATGCGTACATTCATACGAAACGCATGCTCTCAAAACACACACACTCACACACACACACACACACACACACACACACACACACACACACACACACTCACTCACTCACTCAAGCCCGACCTCGTCCCGCCGAGCGCTGGACCCCAGGGCCTCCTTGGGGGACGCCCGAATCCACAGACCTTCAGGAAGAACACGAAATTCCTCCTTATTTGTTTTGTTCCAATTTTGTCTTATTTGCTGTTCATCTTTCCCTTCATCGAGTGACTTATTTTTCCTATATATTTGCTTTATCTACCTATTTATTCCTTCTTTTGGCGTTTCCTCGCGGGTCGTGGCGTCGAACAAACCGCCTATTTGCGAAGATTCCTTTGCACGCGAGTCCGTTAATGGGCTCCTCGCCTGCTTGCTTCTCCTCTCTTTCGCTCGTGCTTTGTTTCTCTTTCTCTTTCTCTTTTTCGCTTGGAAGCTGTTCGATTATTTTCCGGCTGTGGTTCGGTTTTCTTGCTATTTGTTTAATCCTATTATCTCTTGCTTTTTTATTTTCTATCTTTACGGTATAGTGTATTCATTTCTTTTGATCCAATTTACTTTCTTCATTTTTTGTTTTTCTTTTCTTTTCCTTTTGTTCTTCTGTTTCTTGTCTTCTTCTCTTTTCTCTCTTTTGTTCAGTGTTTGACCTTTTCTGGCTCTGTCTTTGGTCGCCGTTCATATCTAATGTCGGTTGTTATCTCTTATTCCTCGTCTGACCTTCTCTTGTTCCGTGTCTTGCTTTTCCTTTAGCAGCCCCACCTCTCTCTCTCTCTCTCTCCCTCTCTCCCCCTCCCTCTCTCTCTCTCTCTCTCTCTCTCTCTCTCTCTCCCTCCCTCCCTCCCTCCCTCTCCCCTCTCTTCCCTTCCTCCCTCTCCTCCTCTCCCCCCCTCCCTCCCTCTGCCTCCCTTCTTCCT
>NW_020869029.1:408492-410992 GCF_003789085.1 Penaeus vannamei | reverse complement strand
TCTGTCTGTCTGTTTGTACGTCTTCTCTCTCTTTCTCCTGTTCTCTCTTGATCTTTCTCACTCTGTCTGCCTCTCTATCTTTCGTTCTCTCTCTCTCTCTAATGTCTTCCTTCCTAGCTCTCTCTCTTTCTTTCTATTCCTTTTTTTTTCTCTCTCTCTCTCCCTCTTTTTCAATCTTTCTCTTCTCTCTCTCTCTCTCTCTCTCTCTCTCTCTCTCTCTCTCCAACACACACACACACACACTCCTCTTTCTCCGTCTTTGTTTTTTTTTCTCTCTCAATCCTTGCTCTTTTTCACACTGTCTATCGGTCTGCCCCCCCCCCTCCGCTTCATTAAATTAAACACACCTCCAAAAAATACAACAATAAGCCATCCAATAAATTCACAGCAACCCCCCCCCACACCCCGCCACCCCCACACACCCGGAGGCAGGCGCAAGCACTTTAGAGGACGCAGAGTGAAAGATGGAGAAAAAGAAAAAAGAAAAGAAAAAAGAAAAAAGAAAAAGAAAAGAAGAAAAGAAAAGAAGAAAGAAAAGAAAAGAAAAGAAAAGTAAAGAAAAGAAAAGAAGAAGAGAAGAAGAAGAAAAGAGAAAAGAAGAAAAGAAAAGAAAAAAGAAAAGAAGAAAGAAAGAAAAGAAAAGAAAAGAAGAGAAGAAGAAGAAATCTATGAAACTCTACTGTAAAAACTTGGTTGAATGATTGTCTAAAATTATCTGCCCCTTCAGCAGTCATGGTCATTATCGGCGAATGCCTTGTGGGATTATGATTTTAGAATATTTAAAAAGGTTTTCATCCGTTAATAGATGTGTCGCTTGGATAATAAATGACAATTGATATGGCCTGAGCAAGCAGTCGACAAGTTGAGCAAGTTTGAGCTTCGATCACGTAGTGCGGCTTGTGGGAGTAAGGCAAGTTCGAGCAAGTCTGAGCAAGTTCGAGCAAGTCTGAGCAAGTTCGAGCAAGTTTGAGCGAGTTCGATCACGTAATGTGCGGCTTGTGGGAGTAAGGCAAGTTCGAGCAAGTCTGAGCAAGTTCGAGCAAGTTTGAGCGAGTTCGATCACGTATGTGGCGGCTTGTGGGAGTAAGGGTTCGAGCAAGTCCTGAGTTCGAGCAAGTCGAGTTCGATCACGTAATGTGCGGCTTGTAAGTAAGGCAAGTTCGAGCAAGTCTGAGCAAGTTCGAGCAGCAAGTCTGAACAAGCTTTTGATGTGCGGCTTGTAAGAGTAAGGCAAGTTCGATCAAGTCTGAGCAAGTTCGAGCAAGTCTGAGCAAGTTCGAGCAAGTTTGAGCGAGTTCAGTCACTTTTGTCACCATAGTAACCGATTTGTTGTTATTGTGATTATTATTATTATAATTATGATTATTATCATTGGCAATATCTAACAATGATTGAAAATATTCTTTATCGTTATCACTTCTTCCCCAATTATCATTAAAGTTGTTGTCTTAATTTTATCAGTATTATAAATTCCATCTTTAATGTTATCACTATCATCATCATCATTAGTGGCATCATCGCAATCATCATCCGAATTCTTTATCACATTATCATCATTTATTATCATCATTATCATAGTCATCATCATCATCATTTTATTATCATTATAATAATCATCGCCGTCATCATTTTTATCACCATCATTATCATAGTCATCATCATCATCATTTTATTATCATTATAATAATCATCGCCATCATCATTTTTATCACCATCATTATCATAGTCATCATCATTTTCATTATCATTATCATAGCTATCATCCTTTTATTATCATCATTATCATAGTCATCATTTTTATTATCTTCATTATCATAGTCATCGTCATCATCACTGTAATCATAATTATCACTAATTATCCTTTTCATCATTATCAGTCATTCCTTTCATTTCATGAGCCTCATGAGACGACGAAAAAATAAATAAAGAAAATAAAGGAAAGAAAGAAGAAAATGAAGAATAATGATAAAGAATGAGGTAGTAAAAAAGAAGAAAAACGGAAAAGGAATTAAGAAGAAAACGGGTGATAATTATAACAAAAGTGAAATAGTAAAAAGAAAAGAAAAGAAAAGAAAAGAAAAAAAGAAAAAAAAAAGTTTAGAAGTGAATTGGTAGAAAAGAATAGTAAGTGAATTGTGATAAAGTAAAGATAAGAAAAGAAGATAGGAAAGAATACGAAAAAAACAATAATGATAATAATAATAAGTAAATAAATAATTGATATATTAAGCGATGAATAAGAATAATAACAAAACTTGGAATAACTAAAAATAAAGAAGAAAAATGGAATAGCAAAAAAGAAAAACGAGAGAGAAAAAGTGATAAAAAACAAGAAAAAGAAAAGCAAAAAAAGAAGAAAAAAAGTTTAGCTTTAATTAAATAAACATTTATCACCAAAGTCAAAGGAAAAGAAAGATATAGAGATAAAAAAGAACACACGAAGAATAAGAATAAATGACATCAATGAAATGACAAAAAAATAAAACAGAAAAGGAGAATA
>NW_020869029.1:397342-399292 GCF_003789085.1 Penaeus vannamei | reverse complement strand
AGTAGGAGGAGGGAGGGCTAGATGGAGGGGAGAAAGAGGAAAATGATAGGGATGAGGAAGAGGAAGGATGAAGAGGGAGGAGGGAGGATGGAGGAGAGAAAGGAGCGGTGAATATAGATAAGTTGATAACTGACATATGCAGAGATAGATGGATAGAAGGGGAACGAAATGAAGATGTTTACGTA
Source organism: Penaeus vannamei (assembly GCF_003789085.1). Classification (NCBI taxonomy): domain Eukaryota; kingdom Metazoa; phylum Arthropoda; class Malacostraca; order Decapoda; family Penaeidae; genus Penaeus; species Penaeus vannamei. The sequence goes on along the minus strand of NW_020869029.1, from coordinate 399,107 downwards.
AATAATCTACCTGCAACAAAGTTACTAATGAACGTCCAGAATCACACATTATGTACTTAGGAATGAAATATCCGGAAGTAAAGAAAATGATGATGATGATAATGAATTGAAGAGGAAAAACAAGAATGAGCGAACATGAAGAGCAGAGGAGAAGAAAAACGACTTGCGACCTTCACTTCTTCCGTCGTGTCTGAAGGCGAGCCTGGTTATTGCGACCAACAGACAGCTTCAACTCCAGCCATGCAATTCTAGCGATGGCAAGGCAACTCACTCGCTCTTTCCCTTCTCCTTTTCACCTCACCTTTCTTCCTCTCCCCTCTCTCTCCTCTCTCTCTCTCTCTCTCTCTCTCTTCTCTCTCTCTCTCTCTTCTCTCTCTCTCTCTCTCTCTCTCTCTCTCTCTCTCTCTCTCTCTCTCTCTCTCTCTTCCTCTCTCTCTCTCTCTCTCTCTCTCTCTCTCTCTCTCTCTCTCTCTCTCTCTCTTTCCTCTCTCTCTCTTTGTCTCTTTCCCTCTCCTCTCTCTCTCTCTCTCTCTCTTTATCTCTGCCTCTTTCTCTCTCTATCTCTCTCCATGACCTCTTGTAAGACCATCTACATCTTCATCGCCTGTTATCTGTTTGTGGATTTCTATCTAATCGGCAGCGCTTTTCACCTGACAAGTGGCTATCTAATGTAGGCCTAACGACCATGTAAAGACTTAATCGCTTGTTCAGTTTATCGGGCGATTAAGGATCATTGATCATTCTTCCCAATGAACTGATTCTCTATCCTCGTCAACATCGAGGAAATAATTAGGCCATTTCCTTTAATCATACATACATGTAGATGTAATATAATAAGAATCATTTGGCCATTACAGTCATGACATGCCCCAAATTAGGCTAATTCACTGAATCATACATACATATAGATGTGATATAACAAAAATAATTTGGCCATTACAGTCATAACATCCCAAACAAAATTAATCAAGGAAAAAACAAATCAAAGAAAAATGACGAAACGCCGGTTACATAAATAGCCAAGACGTTCCAATGACAAGACGAGCACAGGCATCGACAGAAGGAACGGTCCTCCGATGCAAGACTTGGCACTCCACGCACGAAATCGAAGGGGCCAACACGCACACCCTGCAAGCATTTGCACTAGCACACGCACGCACACACACGAACAAGCGAAAATATCAACGCAATAGTCAAACGCACACGCAATACGAGTAGCCTACATCGAGGCAACATTTTTCCTCATAGTAGCACACAAGGTCATGCATTAAGGTCATATATACCGGTACAGGCTAATCATATCTAATCTCTACAGACCAATCATTTCACTGTACGAGAATACGAGTGGTTCAATTACGAACGCACAAATATACCTTTAATCTGAACAAGCCATCGATAGTCAGTGATTAATCCCATTCATAATAACACAGCCATTGTGCAGATTCGTTCAAGGAAGAAAACTCCTGTAAAACCATATCAATGTTTTATTCTTTGTTCTTTTACATTTCTATTCTATTTTAGACTCGTAACCCACCCAATCAAAAATAAAAATAAAAACTAGTCCACCTTACGTCAAAAATATTCCCTACGAAAATAAGTGCATAAAAACGAAAATAAAAGGGGAAAAAACTACAGATTTCCCATTATTTGTACACGTGATTCGCAGGAAACGCACAGCATATGTTTAGTCTTTGACAAAAAGGCTATCTCTTATCTCTCTTCTCTTTTCTCTCTTTTCTCTCTCTCTCTCTCTCTCTCTCTCTCT
>NW_020869029.1:372342-392342 GCF_003789085.1 Penaeus vannamei | reverse complement strand
CAGGGTACCGCACGCACACACAGGCACCAAGCTTGCAGCTGACAGACACACACATAAGCAATCACACTCAGGCACAACCACACGCACGCACAATAACACAAACTCACACACACTACATATGCATACTTACACACACACAACATACTAACATAAAAATACACACTAACACACACACTGCCACAAAAACACACACATACAAACACACACATATACACACGACACACATATATATACACAACACACACTATACACACTATAAACACACACATACAAAATATGAATACACACAACGCACACACACACAGAGCCAAGCCCACTAGCCAATACTATCATGCAACGTCTTGACAATGCACACCTGCTCGGTGCTCCGCGGTGGCGTGGTAAAACAGAAACACACAGGGCGCCACATACAACTGCAGATTATGAAAATGTGCAACCTTCATATTCATGGCTAGTACCAGCACTTTTTCTGTTTATGTTTTTTTGTTTGTCTGGTTTATTGTCTTCCTAAAGATCATTTTGTGAAAAAAAAAAGCTTTAGGTTTGTTTCGGTGAGGGGCGATCCCCTAAAATTCCCCCATATATATATATATATATATATATATATAGAGAGAGAGGAGAGAGAGAGAGAGAGAGATAGATAGATAGACAGAAGATAGGTAGTAATATTATATATATAATGTATATATATATATATATATATATAATTCATAGACAATTCGAAGACCATTACAAAAAAATAAAAATAAAAACACAATCATATACCCTGCCCCCAAAAAAAAGCATCACAAAAACGAAAAAAAAGATAAAAAATAATAAAAAAAAGGCGAAAAATCCTAAACCGAGACCAAAACCCCGCCCATTACGAGCGCCACCACCATCTGCACGCCCAACTCTGCACCGAATCGGCCCGGGGTCACGGCAAATGCACGCCACGACACCAGCTGCAGCGCCTCTCGGGCCTAAGAGAGACACTCACAACGCGTGTCAGCACTTAGCACTCTATCATTGTTACCACGCGGAAGATAGGAAGATGGATGCGGCAAAAAGAAGTAGATGGAATAAAATATATGATGGGAGGAGGGCGAACAAGAAAAAAAAGAGAGGAGGAGGAAGAGGAGGAGGAGGAGGAGAGGAGAAAGAGGAGGAGGAGGCGAAAGATGACGAGGAGGAGGAGGAAAAAGATGATGAGGAGGAAAAAGATAATGTGAGGAGAAGCATGATGATGAAGGAGGTGGAGGGAGCAGAGAAAGAGGCAGAGGAAGGACGAAGGGGCGAGATACGAAGAAGAGGAAGAGGAGGAGGAGAGAAAACGAACAGCACAGCAGGAGAAAGAGGAGGGACAACGCAGACACAAGAAGAAAACAGGAGCATGAAAAAAAATACTCGCACTTCAAAATACGAAGAAAAAAAGAAAAAGAAAAATAGAAAGCTGGACACACCAACGCATACCACACACACACATACACACAAACGCGGCGCGCACACACACACAACAGCGCGCGCACACACACCCAACAACACCACACACACACGCGGCGCGCACACACACACACTCAACGCACAAAAAAAAAAAAAAACTGCAGAGAAGAACCGCGAGACCGAAATGCAAGTGAAGTGACGGGTGCTGGAGGAGGCGCAGGCGGCGTCGACACGAGGAGTACGTGGCGTCAGAGGCCGGCTGCGTGGGCTGACATAGAGGATTAAGTGAGGAAGGAGGGAGGGGGGAGGGAGACCAGGAGAGAGAGAGCGGGAGGGAGAGCGGGATGGGAGGGGAGGGGAGGGGGAGAGCGAGGATGGAGGGAGTGGGGAGTGGGGAAGGGGAGGAGTGAGGGCGAACGAGGGAGTGGGGTGTGGGGAGGGGAGGAGGAGGGAGAACGAGGGAGTGGGACGGGGATGGGAAGGGGGAGGGAGGAGGGGGGAGAGCGGGGATGGAGAGTGGGGAGGGGGGGATGGAGAGAGAACGAGGGCGTGGGGAGCGGGGATGGGAGAGGAGAGGGAGGGGGGGCGAGGGAGGAGGGAGGGAGTGAGGGCGAACGAAAGGGGGAGTAACGAAGGAGTAAAAGCGAAGGACGAGACAGCAAGCAGAGTGGAAGCGAAAAAAAAAGAGGATGGGGGAGGAGAGAGGGCGAAAGAGGAGAAAATGCAGGGGGGGAGGATGAGTGAACGAACAGAGAGAGTATAGGGAGAGAGTGAGGGCGAAAGAGAAGAGGGTGAAGGCAAGAAAAGGAAGGGCAGGGGAAGAGAAGAGGAAAGAGACGTAGAGTAAGAAGCAGAAAACGAGAAAGATTAAGATAAAAAAAAAAGCAAACAGCACACACAACACACAACACACACACAACACACACCACACACACGACACACACAGCATACCACCGCACACCACCGACCTCTGCAAGACAACGGACCCACACCTGAACCGAGCACCCCCGCCCAACGAAACTCAGGCCTACATCCCACTCGCCCACCTCCGCATCCAATATCCGGCAAACGGCTTCCGGAGCCCCCCCCCGGTCGCGACCACCCTGGCCTCTCCCGTTCAATTGATTACAAGGCGGCGGCCGGCGACCCCAATGCACGCCGGCGTTCCCCTCCCCCCTCCCCCCTCCGCGCTCTCCCCCAGGAATGGGTGTGACGCTATGAGGCGGCGGCGGTGATGGTGGGTGAGTGAATTAATGATAATAATAATGATAATAATGATAATGAGAATGTGGTGGTGATAATAATAATGATAATAATGATAATGAGAATGTGGTGGTGATAATAATAATGATAATGATAATGACAGTGAAAATGATAACAAAATAATAATGATGATAATGTTAATAATAAATAGTAATATTAATGCTGATAATAACGACGATCATATACCACTAATAATAACTATACACTAATAAAATAACATTAACGATGACATGAATTATAAAGGACGATAATAATAATGATAATAATAATAATATTGTGGCGGTGGGTCTCTCAGGGAAGAAGTAACCGACACCAACGTATTATATTTCCAATCTGGACGACACACTAACATGCCCCCCAATAACCCTCCAAACAAGAATGGAAAAAAGGAAAAAAAGGGAATAAAATCATAACAGCGATACAAGAGGAGGATAGTAAGAGGTGAAGGAAAAAACGATAAAAAAAAAATCAGACGATTATGGAAAATCAAGGAGATAAGTTAAGAATAGAATGACATAACAGAAAAGAAGACAAAAGATAAAACGAAAAAATAAAGAACACAGAAGAAAAAAAAACGTAAAAAAGGGGCAGAGAGACCAAGGGAAAGATCTCAAATAAAAAAGAGGGGAAGTCTAAAGAAATACTTAAAGGAGGAGAGAGAGAGAGAGGGAGGGAGGGGTTGAAGAACTTCCTGCCACAAGCGGAGCCTCGCGGAGTGTCGGCGGCGACTAAGGGGAATTTCCCTTTACGCATCCCCCCCCCCCCGAAATGTTTCCCCTCTTCTCTCGGCTGCTTTAGGGTCTTCTTCAAGCACAGTGACAGAAAAAAATAGAAAAAGGAACAAAACCGTGAAAGTTTACCACAAAGCCTGCGAGAAAGAAAAAGAAATAGAAAGAGAAAGAGAGAAAAAAATAGAAAAAGGAACCAAACCATGAAAGTTTACCACAAAACCTAAGAGAAAGAAAAAGAAATATAAAGAGAAAGAGAGAGAAAAAGATAGAAAAGGAAAGCATGAGAAAAGGGAAGAAAGAGAACAGAAAAGCAAGAGAAAAGTAAAGAAAGAGCAAAGAAAAGCAAAAGAAAGTAAAAGCAAAGAGAAAAAGGAAAGCAAGAGAAAAAGAAAGAGAAGAGAAGAGAAACAAACAGAAAAAAAATGCAACCAACTTCTTATCTGTCAATATATCTCCCCCCCCCACCTTCCCATACAATTACGTAAGCAATAATTTATCAACTTAATTACAGGATTATGAACTTCTGTTATCTTTTCCCTTAGGTAACAAGTATTCTCGCTCTCCCTCTTCCTCTCACCTGGCAACTGAGTACGTATCTACAGGTAAATGCACTCATTTAGACATACATAGGATCAACCATATCTGCATATATTATCTGATAATGGAAATAATTATGGTTAAACCTGTCACTTACATCCTCTGAGAGAGAGAGAGAGAGAGAGAGAGAGAGAGAGGAAGAGAGAGAGAGAGAGAGAGAGGGAGAGGGAGAGGGGAGAGGGAGAGAGGAGAGGGAGAGGGAGAGGGAGAGAAGGGAGAGGAGAGGGAGAGAGAGAGAGAGAGAGAGAGAGAGAGAGAGAGAGAGAGAGAGAGAGAGAGAGAGAGAGAGAGAAGAGAGAGAGAGAGGAGAGAGGGAGAGGGAGAGGGAGGGAGAGGGAGAGGGAGAGGGAGAGGGAGAAGGGAGAGGGAGAGGGAGAGGGAGAGGGAGAGGGGAGGGAGAGAAGGAGAGAAAGGAGAGAGAAAGAGAGAGAAAGAGAGAGAAAGAGAGAGAAAGAGAGAGAGAAAGAGAGAGAAGAGAGAGAAAAGAGAGAGAGAAGATATAGAGAGAAAGAGAGAAAAGAGAAAGATATAGAGAAAGGAGAAAAAGAGAAAGAAAAGGGAAAGAAAAAAGAGAAAAATCCAAAGAAAAAAGATAGAAAAAGAGAAAGAGAAGGAGAAACAGAAAGAGAGAAATCCAAAGACCCCCCCACCCCCCTTCTCCCTCACGCAATCAGCTGATCGGCAGTGAACCGGGCACTTTCAAGAGGGCAGTCAAGGTGGCGCTGTGCTCTCTACTGTTGCTATCACTTTTTTTACCCTTTCATTTCTTGCCACCTCGAAAGGCCAACGTCCTCAAGAGTGATAAACTACTTGTAAATTCAACAAATTCAGTTTATTACTTTCTCTCTTTTTGTTTCACAGACAGAAAAGTCAAATTTAAAGACGAAGTTAAAAATATCAACAATGGATTGAAATTTCTTGAAGACATCTTAGAATTTTGTTTGATATCAAATGTTATTATTATTAATATCGATCAGCTAGTCGTCTTCACCAAAAATAACGACATATAAAAAACACGAGAAAGGTAAACAATGAAAAGATGCAGAACAGACGAAGAGAAAGAAAAAAGATCAAGAAGATAATGAAAAAAAAACAAACACAGAAAGAACAGAAAAAATAGAAATGAAATATAAGACAGGGAAAAGAGAGGGGAAAGAGAGCAACAAAGGAACGAAAATAAACAAAGCACAGAAATAAACAAGAACGAAAATAAACAACGCACAGAAAAAAAGATATTAGACACGACCGAAAATAAAAGAACATGAAAAAAATCCAGAAAAAATAAAACTAGAAACTACAGAAAAATAATAAAACAGAAAAGGAAAGATCATAAAACAGAAAAGGAAAGAAAAAAAATACAAGAACAACGCGAAAGCAGGAACAATAGAGCCTCGCCAATGGCCGCCGTGCAACAGGATCGAGCCAACTGGCAGAGGAGAGTGAAGGGTGGGGTGGGGGTGGGGGTGATCGGCCAACTTGCTTCTGGATCGTTAGCAACAACTTGCAACCTCTGCCAGACACGAGCCCCCCCCCCCCCCCCGGTCTGCCAAGAACTGATTGGCGACGAATCACTCGGTAGTTGGCCCAATCACTTCACTAATCAACCTCACATCCCCCTCTCCTTCCCTATCCCCCTTCGCATTCAGCTCATCCATAGCTAATTTTAGGGAGTGGGAAGGAGGGAGAGGAGGAGGACGAAGGCAAAGAGATGGGAGAGAGAGAGAGAGGGAAGCGAAGGAAAGGGAAGGAGAGGGAGAGAGGGAGAGCGAAGGAAAAGGGAAGGAGAGGAGAGCGACGGAAAAGGGGAAGATGGAGAGAGGGAGAGAAGGAAAAGGGAAGGAGAGGACGGGAAAAGGGAAGGAGAGGGAGAGCGAAGGAAAAGGGAAGGAGAGGGAGAGAGGGAAAGCGACGGAAAAGGAAAGGAGAGGGAGAGACAGAAATGGAGACGGACACACAAAAATAAGGAAGAAGGAGAGACAAAAAATGAGACATAAGGAGACAGAGAAAGAAAAGAGGGAGAAAGAGAAAGAGGCATAGGGCCAGGGAAAAGAAGACCTGGTGCTCTTATTTTGCACTCCAATCACCCAAGGATTCAGCGACTCGTGTTTCAGCTGTCCATTTCTGATCCCAAGATGAAACTTTTGCTAAGCTTGCATCACCTCGCCCGAGATGGAGATGACAATATGACAGTGGTTAGAGAGGAATGGCATGCCAGCTGGCTGAGAAAGATGAGCATGCACCAATAGTAAATGAAAACTGGGATACGCTAAGAAAATTGTAAATACACGCACACGCACGCACACACACATAAGGACATGCGTGCGTGCTTGTGTTTACGTGTTTGTGTTTATGATTTTGAATTGATAACCATTATCGCATCGTATCTCCCGAGGGCTGTTAAAAAAAAAAAAAAAAAAAAAAAAAAAAAAAAAAAAAAAAAAAAAAAAAAACATTATGCGTAATCAACGATTTATTCCACTAACATTCCAAATCAATAACCCAAAATTTCTAGATATATTACCACCGCACGAACTGCTTCTCCCATCCAAGCATCAAACAAATTAAAAAACCCGAAGAAGAAAATGCGAACAAAGGAAGAAGTAGCTGACGGAGAGAAAAAAACAAAATCAGATGAAAGATAAGACGAAAGGAGCAAAAAATCTGGCATCGGGACGGTACCGGCAACATACGCGATATACTATCAAGGGGAGAGGGTGATCGGCCGTGCATGATAGCGCAGGTAGACATGAAGGTTGTGTCAACTTATCTAAGCCTATATTTTGATGGACAGATATTTTATTAAAAAATGAGGAAAAAATGAACCTTCTTCCATACTCGTTGCGGCAGTAGTTGTAGTAGCAGTGACCGTATCAGTAATAAGAATGCAGAAAAACGAATAATTATCAGACGAAGAAAACGAAAAAAAAAGACTAACAGCAATGTTGAAAAATGTAAACAAACGCAAANATACACACTATATATAACACACACCACACATATAACACTATAACACACACATACAAACATATGAATACACACTAACGCACACACACACAGAGCCAAGCCCACTAGCCAATACTTATCATGCAACCGTCTTGACAATGCACACCTGCTCGTGGCTCCGCGGTGGCGTGGTAAACACAAACACACACACACGCACATACAAACTGCAAGATTATGAAAATGTGCAACCTTCATATGTCATGGCTAGTACCAGCACTTCTTTCTGTTTATGTTTTTTTGTTTCGTCTGGTTTATTGTCTTCTAAAGATCATTTCTGTGAAAAAAAAAGCTTTAGGTTTTCGGTGAGGGCGATCCCCTAAAAATTTCCCCCATATATATATATAATATATATATATATATAGATGAGAGAGAGAGAGAGAGAGAGAGAGAGTACGATAGATAGACAGATAAGATAGGTAGATATAATATATATATATATATGTATATATATATATATAGTATATATTAAATCATAGACAATCCGAAGACCATTACAAAAAAAAAAAAATAAAAACAACAATCATATACCCCTCCCATCCCCCAAAAAAAAGCGATCAACAAAAACGAAAAAAAAAGATAAAAAATAATAAAAAAAAGGCGAAAAAAATCTAACCGAGAAAACCCGCGCCATTACGAGCCGCCACCACCATCTGCACCGCCCAACTCTGCACCGAATCGGCCGCCCGGGGTCACGCAAATGCACGCCACGACACCAGCTGCAGCGCCTCTCGGGCCTAAGAGAGACATCACTAACGCGTGTACAGCACTTAGCACAACTCTATCATTGGTTACCACGCAAGGAAGATAGGAGATGGATGCGGCAAAAAGAAGTAGATGGAAATAAAAGTATATGATGGGGAAGGAGGGCGACAAAGAAAAAAAAAAGAGAGGAGGAGGGAGGAGGGGAGGGAGGAGGAGGAGAAAGAGGAGACGGAGGCGAAAGATGATGCTAGGAGGAGGAGGAAAAAGATGATGAGGAGGAAAAAAGATAATGATGAGGAGAAATATGAGTGAGGTGGGCGGAGCAGGAGAAAGAGCAGAGGAGAAGGACGAAGGGGGAGATACGAAGAAGAGGAAGGAGGAGGAGGAGAAGAAACGAACTAGCACAGCCAGGAGAAATGAGGAGGATTCAACTTGTCAGACACATAAGAAAAACAGGAGCACTCCGAAAAAATACTCCGCACTTCCTTCTCACCAACATATTGGCAAACTTCAATAAGAAATAAGACATACAATAGATAAGCTGGACCATACACTACGCATCCATCCAACACCTTATCGATCTCACACACACACCCTCCTTTCTCCTCCACCTTCCCCACCTCCTCACCTTCCTTACTTCCTCTCACGCTTCTCTGCCTTCTCGTTCCTCCACCTTCTTCTCCACTCAGCTTCCCTTCTTCCCTTCTCTCCTCCTCCTTCTCTCCCCCTTCTCTCCTTAGCCACATTCCCTCCTCCATCCTTCCCTCTCCTCACTACGCCAACACCCCTCTTTCTCCTCCCTCTCTAACGCTACCTCTCTTTCCTCCTCCTCCCTAGCACTCGCCCACTTCCTTCCCTCACTTTTGCTTCGCTGACCGCGCCGGCCAACACTCACACACCACCCATCTTCCTCACTTCTTATCCACTTACAGCTGCGCGCCATCACCGCACCACAACACTATCCCATCACACTCTATTCCTTTCTTTCGCCTGTCTTTCTCTCCCATTGTTATCTTCTAACCGATTCCTGACCTTACAAGCGCTTCGGCAAGCCGGTTTGCTGGTTTCCGGTCGGCGAGGGAGGGAAGGGTAGGGAAGAAGTATTGGCCGTCTGTGTACATCTCAGCTCGATTCGCGCGGCACACATGACACACACTTCACACGCACAAAAAAAAAAAAAAAAAAACGGCAGAGAGAACTATGCGTGATCATTGAAATATATGGCGATATGTGGTTATAGGTACAAGTTTGTAGTGAGGAGTGCGCAGGCACTGCGTGATCGAGGATAGGTGAGCTCTGTGTGAGCCATGCATCTTGGTCACGTGAGGTGCTGCACAATCAGTTAGATAGGTATTATGTGTAGATGCAGAAGGTCATTGTATCAGTGCATTCGGATGGCGAGGCAGATGGGAGAACGAGTAGAGAGAGATAGCGCGAGGCAGTAGAGCGAGGTATATGGAGAGCCATGCAGATGGACGCGGAGAGTAGCAGGACGTAGGCAATAGTGACCAGGACGCTAGTGTGGAACTTGGGAGGTCGGTCGCGAGGAGATTAGAGATCAGATCGTCATCATAATATCATCGATACGAGCGAGATAAGATGTGAGAGATAGATTAGCAACGGCCGCATACAGTCATCGGGCGAGATCGCAGATGCATGCAGAGATACGCAGAGAGATGATGTGGCAGTACATAGTGGATATGGAGAAAGCGGGGAGGAGGATGCAGATTAGAGAGAGATCAGATCCGCGAACAGTGATCGAGGATGCGCAAGTCATGCGAGGTGCAGATGTCTCGTTAAGGTGACGAGAGGATGCCGCTGACTGGAGTTGGTTGTAGACGAAGGAGATTGGGTAACGGTTCGTGCAGAGAGTGATGTGAGTGTGGTGTCAACTGGGTTTTTACATTGAATTCTGTGCTTAGCCAGGGAGATATCGTCATGAGATCTTCGGAGATGGGTAGAGATGGAGGAGCGAGAAAAGCAGAAGAAAGAAGATGGGGAGTTCAACGAAAAGGGGATGAGAAAGCGAAAGAACGGGAGACGGCGAAAGCAGCAGAGTAGCGAAAGGACACAGGGAACGGGAGATGAGGCGGAGAGAGAGAGAGGAGCGGAAAGCACACAGAAGACAAGAGTGGAGCAGGACCAGAGGGAGACGCGGAACTGACGACAGCAGATGAACGAGACGACACGCAAGCGGGAAGAGGAGATTAATAAGAAGGAGGAGAGGAACACAGGAGAAGGTGAGGGAAGAGGAGAGACAAGAGGAACGAGAGGCGGAGTAAACGAGGGAGAAAAGAGAGGACACGCGCGACGAAAGAGGAAAGAGACGTAGAGTAAGAAAGCAAAAACGAGAAAGATTAAGATCAAAAAATAAAAGCAAACTCACACACACACACAACACACACACAATACACACACACACACAGTACACACACCGCACACACACAACGCACACACACCGAACCTCTGGCAAGAATCAAAACGGACCCACACTCCCTGAAGGAAGCACTCCCGAGCCCAACCGAAACCCATAGGCTACATCCCGCTTGCGCCCACCTCCCGTCCATCAATATCCGAGACGGGTAGACAGAACAGCAGACAGACAAACCAGAGCTACGTGTGAGCAAGCACCCGGCCCACGTGCAGGACCGCACAATGACGACCAAGAGACACAGGAGTGGGAAAGGGAGGAGTAGACCAGACCAGACCCACAGAGAACGGAGACGCCGGTGCGGGAAGAGAGGGGGAGAATAGAAGGAAGGGAGGAGAGACAGACCAGAGACGGAGACCGACTAGCCTCTCCGTTCAATATGAATAACAAGGACGGACGGCCGGAGGCCACCAATGGACGCCACCGGGTTCGCAGATCACGCCCTCAACCCCCTCGAAGCCCGCGCGCTCTCCCACACAGGAATGGAGCGTGTGAGACTATGAGGCGGCGGCGGTGATGTGGTGGGTGATAATGATAGTGATAAATGATAATACGATGGAGCATAGGCGAAGGAAATGTGGTGTGATGAATAGATAGTGATAATAAGTGAATAAGTGAGAATGTGGTTGGTGATAATAAGAATGATAATTGATACACTGAAGGTGAAAATGATAACAAAAGAATGAATAATGAGAAGATCAGTTACATCAATAATGAGTAATGGCTAATTAATGGCTGATGGTAATAAGCGATCATATTACCAGGGAAGACTAATAGATATGGCTATCAAAAGAAATAACACATTAAGATGATATTGAATTATAAGGACATAATAATACCGGGCGCCGGGCGGGAAGAGGGAGGGACATAAAGAAGGAGGGAAGGAAGAGACGACAGAACACCAGAGGGAGACCAAGACAGCCCAGACACCTAGACAGGAGACAAAGACAGAAGACACAACAAGAAGACGGCAAGAAGACAGACAAGATCAGAAGACAAACTTGAATGATAAAAATAATAATAATAATATTCTGTGGCGGTGGTCTATCAGGGAAGAAAGTAACGGCGACACCAACGTTTATATTTTCCAATCTGGACGAACACTAACATGCCCACCCCCCCCCCGAATAACCCTCCAAAACAAGAATGGGAAAAAAAGGAATAAAATCAATAACAGCGATACAAGAGGAGGATTGTAAGAGGTGAAGAAAAACGATAAAAAAAATCAGACGATTATGGAAAATCAAGGAGATAAGGTAAGAATAGAATGACGTAACAGAAAAGAAGACAAAAGATAAAACGAAAAAAAAAGAACACAGAAAAAAAAAAAACGTAAAAGGGCAGCGAGACCAAGGGAAGATCTCAAAATAAAAAAGGGGAAGTCTAAAGAAATACTTAGAGAGAGAGAGAGAGAGAGAGAGGAGGAGAGAAGAGGGGTTGAAGAACTTCATGCCACAAGCGGAGCCTCGCGGAGTGTCGGCGGCGACTAAGGGGAATTTCCCCTTTACGGCATCCCCCCCCCCCCGAAATGTTTTCCCCTCTTCTCTCGGCTGCTTTAGGGTCTTCCTCAAGCACAGTGACAGAAAAAAATAGAAAAAGGAACAAAACCGTGAAAGTTTACCACAAAACCTGCGAGAAAGAAAAAGAAATATATAAGAGAAGAAAAGAGAAAAAGATAGAAAGGAAGCAAAAGGAAAACAAGAAAAAGAAAAGCAGAGAGAAAAAGAAAGAAGAAGAGAAACAAACACAGAAAAAAAATGCAACCAACTTCTTATCTAATATATTCCCCCCCCCCCCTTTCCATACAATTACGTAAGCAATAATTTATCAACTTAATTACAGGATTATGAACTTCTGTTATCTTTTCCCTTAGGTAACAAGTATTCTCGCTCTCCCTCTTCCTCTCACCTGGCAACTGAGTACGTATCTACAGGTAAATGCACTCATTTAGACATACATAGGATCAACCATATCTGCATATATTATCTGATAATGGAAATAATTATGGTTAAACCTGTCACTTACCCTCTAAGAGAGAGAAAGAGAGAGAGGGAGAAGGGAGAGCGAGAGAGAGAGAGAGAGAGAGGGAGAGGGAGAGGGAGAGAGGGAGAGGGAGAGGGAGAGGGAGAGGGAGAGAGGGAGAGGGAGAGAGGGAGAGGGAGAGGGAGAGGGGAAGGGAGAGGAGAGGGAGAGGGAGAGGGAGAGGGAGAAGGAGGAGGAGAGAGAGGAGAGAGAGAGAGAGAGAGAGAGAGAGAGAGAGAGAGAGAGAGAGAGAGAGAGAGAGGAGAGAAGGGAGAGGAGAGAGAGGGAGAGGGAGAGGGGAGAGGGAGAGGGAGAGGGAGAGGGAGAGGGAGAGGGAGAGGGGAGAGGGGAGAGAAGAGAGGAGAAGAGGAGAGAGGAGAAGGAGAGATGAGGTGAGAGAGGGAGAGAGAGGAGGATGGAGAGGGAAGGGAGAGAGAGAGAGAGAAAGAGAGAGAGAGGAGAGAGAAGAAGAGAGAGAAAGAAGAGAGAGAAAAGAGAGAGAGAGAAGGGAGAGAGAGAGAGAGAGAGAGAGAGAAAGACAAGAGAAAGAGAGAGAAGAAAGAGAAAGAGAGAAAAAGAGAAAGAGAAGAAAGGGAAAGAAAAGAAAGAAAGAAAAAGAAGAAAAAGAGAAATCCAAAGACCCCCCCCCCTTCTCCCTCACGCAATCAGCTGATCGGCAGTGAACCGGGCACTTTCAAGAGGGCAGTCAAGGTGGCGCTGTGCTCTCTACTGTTGCTATCACTTTTTTTTACCCTTTCATTTCTTGCCACCTCGAAAGGCCAACGTCCTCAAGAGTGATAAACTACTTGTAAATTCAACAAATTCAGTTTATTACTTTCTCTCTTTTTGTTTCACAGACAGAAAAGTCAAATTTAAAGACGAAGTTAAAAATATCAACAATGGATTGAAATTTCTTGAAGACATCTTAGAATTTTGTTTGATATCAAATGTTATTTATTATCGATCAGCTAGTCGTCTTCACCAAAAATAACGACATATAAAAACACGAGAAAGGTAATGAAAAGATGCAGAACAGACGAAGAGAAAGAAAAAAAAATCAAGAAGATAATGAAAAATAAAATACACAGAAAGAACAGGAAAAAATAGAATTAAATATAAAGACAGGGAAAGAGAGAGAGCAAGAGGAACGAAAATAAACAAAGCACAGAAATAAACAAGAACGAAAATAAACAACGCACAGAAAAAAAAGAATTAGACACGACCGAAAATAAAGAAGACATGAAAAAAAACAAAAAAATAGAAACTACAGAAAAATAATAAAACAGAAAAGGAAAGGAAAAAGAAAAAAAAAAAAAAATACAAGAACAACGCGAAAGCAGGAACAATAGAGCCTCGCCAATGGCCGCCGTGCAACAGGATCGAGCCAACTGGCAGAGGAGAGTGAAGGGGTGGGGGTGGGGGGGGGGGGTGATCGGCCAACTTGCTTCTGGATCGTTAGCAACAACTTGCAACCTCTGCCAGACACGAGCCCCCCCCCCCCGGTCTGCCAAGAACTGATTGGCGACGAATCACTCGGTAGTTGGCCCAATCACTTCACTAATCAACCTCACATCCCCCTCTCCTTCCTATCCCCTTCGCATTCAGCTCATCCATAGCTAATTTTAGGGAGTGGGAAGGAGGGAGAGGAGGAGGACGAACGAAGGCAAAGAGATGGGAAGAGGGAGAGAGGGAGAGCGGAAAAGGGAAGGAGAGGGAGAGAGGGAGAGCGAAGGAAAAGGGAAGGAGAGGGAGAGCGAAGGAAAAGGGAAGGAGAGAGGGAGAGAGGGAGAGCGAACGGAAAAGGGAAGGAGAAGGGAGAGACAGAAATGAGACGGAGACACAAAAATAAGGGAGAAGGAGAGACAAAAAATGAGACATAAGGAGACAGAGAAAGAAAAGAGGGAGAAAAGAGAAAAGAGGCATAGGCCAGGGAAAAGAAGACCTGGTGCTCTTATTTTGCACTCCAATCACCCAAGGATTCAGCGACTCGTGTTTCAGCTGTCCATTTCTGATCCCAAGATGAAACTTTTGCTAAGCTTGCATCACCTCGCCCGAGATGGAGATGACAATATGACAGTGGTTAGAGAGGAATGGCATGCCAGCTGGCTGAGAAAGATGAGCATGCACCAATAGTAAATGAAAACTGGGATACGCTAAGAAAATTGTAAATACACGCACACGCACGCACACACACATAAGGACATGCGTGCGTGCTTGTGTTTACGTGTTTGTGTTTATGATTTTGAATTGATAACCATTATCGCATCGTATCTCCCGAGGGCTGTAAAAAAAAAAAAAAAAAAAAAAAAAAAAAAAACATTATGCGTAATCAACGATTTATTCCACTAACATTCCAAATCAATAACCCAAAATTTCTAGATATATTACCACCGCACGAACTGCTTCTCCCATCCAAAGCATCAAAACAAATTAAAAAACCCGAAGAGAAGAAAATGCGAACAAAGGAAGAAGTAGCTGACGGAGAAGAAAAAACAAAATCAGATGAAAGATAAGACGAAAGGAGCAAAAAATCTGGCATCGGGACGGTACCGGCACATCATACGCGATATACTATCAAGGGGAGAGGGTGATCGGCCGTGCATGATAGCGCAGGTAAACATGAAGGTTGTGTCAACTTATCTAAGCCTATATTTTGATGGACAGATATTTTATTAAAAAATGAGGAAAAAATGAACCTTCTTCCATACTCGTTGCGGCAGTAGTTGTAGTAGCAGTGACCGTATCAGTAATAAGAATGCAGAAAAACGAATAATTATCAGACGAAGAAAACGAAAAAGAAGACTAACAGCAATGTTGAAAAATGTAAACAAACGCAAACGTTTTCATTCCGATCCATCACAGAAAACGGAGACGGCTTTTCACCACAGCCTCAAAAAAAATACAAGACCCAAACATGTACACTTCAAAGACCCCCCCCCCCCACCTCCCCTGGCAATACAGGATGTTGGTCATCCTGATACCTGATACCTTGGTCGATATAAGGAAGACAAGGTGACTCCCTTAACGGTTGCCTAGGGGAGTCAACTTATAATCTCTATTGTAATCAGAGTAAAGGGGAGAACATGAAGCAATGAGAAGGGGAAGATAGAAAGATAGATGAAGAGATACAAATAGCAAGGAAGGGGACGAAGGAAGAACTCCAAAGGCAGAGCGAAGCAAAGGTGGAAGGTCATCGTAACCTCATCACAATTCCTACCACCTGTGGCCTCCTAGCAAACCGGACCCCTTCCTCCACATTTTCTGTTCTTCCTTTTACGGTCCACCCTTGCTCCTCCTAATTTTCTTCGTCCATCTACTGCCCCTGTTTCACCCCTTCTTCTCTCCTACTGCCCCTGCTCCTCCTTTTTCCTCTCCTCCTTCTTTTTCCTACTCCTCTCTCCTCCTCCTACTGCCCCTGCTCTTTCCCTTCTTTCTTCCTCCCATCCTTCCTCTTACTGTCCTTGCTCCTCCCCTCTTGATCCTACTGCCCTTCCTCCGCCTCCCCTTCCTCCTCTTCCTCCACCTCCTCTTTCTTCATCTCTCTATACATACTCCCCCTTCACCTCTCGACTCCACCTCTCCCTCCCCACCTCCCTATCTTCCTCTACACAACTTAGTAACAGATACCAGTCAATAATAGCCACGTTATCTGTGGCACTTCACAACACGATTAAAGGTCCGGCCGAGTGCCCAGCTACCCACTGGCGCGTCACATGATCACCGACACCGTAACCAACAGAAGAGATTAGTTCATTAAATCCATCAAAGTCTCTAAACTTTTCCTTCCCGATAGGAGACTAGATCTTAATTAGGGGTGGGTGGGGGGAGGGGGAGGGTGAGGTGAGGGAGGGGAGAGGGGAGAGGGAGAGGGAGAGGGAGAGGGAGAGGGAGAGGGAGAGGGAGAGGGAGAGAGAGAGAGAGAGAGAGAGAGAGAGAGAGAGAGAGAAGAGAGAGAGAGAGAGAGAGAGAGAGAGAGAGAGAGAGAGAGAGAGAGGAGAGAGAGAGAAAAGAGAGAGAGAGAGAGAAAGAAGAGAGAGAGAGAGAAGAGAGAAGAGAGAAAAGAAGAAAAGGAGAGAGCGAGAGAAAAAAAAAAGAAAAGAAAAGCGGGCTAAAGAAAAGGAGAGAGAGCACAGAACGGTACGGACACCAACCGGTAAACGAGACATGCACCGACGGGGAAAGCACAGGCCCTTATTTAGCCTGTGTACGAGCACCACCGGCTTTCCGAATCCAGCCTTTCCTCAAGCAGCCCGCACCTGACACTCCAAGGTGCCATCCCCCGTCAACTCAAGTGCCAGCCAGTCCTCGATTTAACTCAGCCGCCAGAGCTATTCTCAAGAGACCCTTTCATGTATAGGAATATATATTTTTTATTATATACTCGACCATAGAGTACTAAAACCCAACTATTTCAAAATACGAACCATTTCAATATCCAGCAATTTTCCACCCTCCAATTTCCAGAAAAAAGAAAAGAAAAGGAAAGAAAAGAAGAAGAAGAAGAAGAAAAAAAAAACATAGGCCTACCCAAAACATCTACCCCCCCCCCAAAAAAAAAAGGGCAATACATGCACAAAATCCCACAGGCACAGAAATAACACCCACCCATTCATTGCAAACTACGGACATCCCGAGAGTAAACACGGCCAAGTAGGGCAAGGACTTCAATTTGCACGAGCCATTGCGAGCTGTCGGTCTGTCAGTTTCGGCAGTCAAGCAACGCTCTTTGAAACTTGCACAGTCATTGCCTGTGGTCTTGGGATAAGGGAAAGGGCGAGAAAGAGGAAAGGGGGAAGAGGGAGAGGGGCAGAAGGAAGGAGAATAGAGAGAGGGAGAGGGAGGGAGAATAAAAAAAGAGGGGAGGAGGGAGGGAGAATAAGAGAGAGAGAATAAGGAGAGGGAGAGGTAGGGAGAATAAGAAAGAGAAAGAGGGAGAGGGAGAGAGACGAGAAAGGGAGAGAGAAGGAGAAAGGGGGGGAGAGGGGAAACGAAAAAGCGGAAGGGGGAAAGGAGGAGAGAAAGAGGGAGAAAGCAAAGAGAAAGAAAAAGGAAAAAGGGAGAGAGAATAAAAACTCAAGAGAAAGACGAAGAATAATGCGAAAAAAATGAGTAGGAAACCAAAGAAAAAATAGGTATAACAAGATCGGGGAAACGAAAAGAGAACAGGGATAAACGGAGAAAGAAGGGGGAAAGAGAGCGGTAGAGAACACGGTCTAGTAACTCTGGGCAGACTCCCAAGGTTCTCCGCGATCCCTTGTGACGGCATGCAACAAACTGCAGATAATTATACGACTCACACTCACTCACTCACTCACTCACACGGGCGCACGCACACACACATTTCTGAGAGAGAGAGAGAGAGAGAGAGAGAGAGAGAGAGAGAGAGAGAGAGAGAGAGAGAGAGAGAGAGAGAGAGAGAAAGAGAAAGGAAGAGAAAAGAAGAAAGAGAGAGAAGAGAAAGAAAAGAAAGAAGAGAAAGAAAAGAAAGAGAAAGGGAGAAAGAAAGAGAAGAGAAAGAAGAAAGAAAGAAAGAGAAAGAGAAAGAGAGAAAGAAGAAAGAAAGAGAAAGAAGAGAAAGAAAGAAGAGAAAGAGAGAAAAGAAGAGAAGAGAGAAAGAAAGAGAAAGAGAGAAAGAAAGAGAAAGAGAAAAGAAAGAGAAAGAGAGAAAGAAAGAGAAGAGAGAAAGAAAAAAGAAGAGAGAGAAGAAAGAGAAGAGAAAGAGAGAAGAGAGAAAGAGAAAGAAGAAAAGAAAGAAAGAGAAAGAGAAGAGAGAAAGAGAAGAGAAAGAGAAGAGAGAAAGAGAGAAAGAGAGAAAGAGAGAAAGAAAGAGAAAGAGAGAGAAAGAGAAAAGAGAAAGAGAGAGAAAGAGAGAGAAAGAGAGAGAAAAGAGAGAGAAAGAGAGAGAAAGAGAGAGAAGAGAGAGAGAGAGAGAGAGAGAGAGAGAGAGAGAGAGAGAGAGAGAGAGAGAGAGAGAGAGAGAGAGAGAAGAGAGAGAGAGAGAGAGAGAGAGAAAGAGAGCGTGCGTGCATGCGTGTGCGCGCGCACGTGATTCGTATAATTAACCGCAGTTTGTTGCATCACCCCAACAGCATTAAAAAAAAAAAAAAAAAAAAAAAAAAAAAAAAAAAATGAATAACAAAAATCTGAAAACATCTAAATTCTTTAAACCTAGACATCATGGGATCCTCGATGTGCAAATGAAGTAATGTTTATTCAACAACATCGCATTCAACTTGAAGGTCGCCGCCGTTGCTTGCGAAGGAGGAGGAATAGGAGGAGGAGGAGGAACTGAGGCAAGATATCGGTATTAAAAAATGCAGACGGATTAAATAATTTGGAGAGAAAGGGAAAAAACAGACGATGAGAGAAATGGGGGAAGGAAGAGAGAGAGAGAGAGAGAGAGAGAGAGAGAGAGAGAGAGAGAGAGAGAGAGAGAGAGAGAGAGAGAGAGAGAGAGAGAGAGAGAGAGAGAGAGAAGAAAGAGAAGAAAGAGAAGAAAGAGAAGAAAGAGAAGAAAGAGAAGAAAGAGAAAGAGAAAGAGAAAAAGAGAGAAAAAAAGACAAAAAACAACAAAGCTAACCAAAGCAAAACCACCATACCCACAGCACTCCCGCAAACCCCGATATATAATACGCACAATATGTACAATATATATAATACATAAAACATAATACGAGATACGTAACACCCGATAACAAAAAACACGCGAGCAAAATCTGTGCAAGTACTTGAATAAACCTTACACGCGAACCCTGTGCCCTCTCGCCTTAGAGATAGGCCTGTCCCGAAAGATCGAATAAAATTATCTAATCTGCCGCCAACCTTGAGATCTATCTATCTACAAGGCCACTATCGGGGTACGTTATCTCAAGCACAAGCAGACTCACTCCAAAACAGAAGGAGAGAGAGAGAGAGGCGCAAGGCAGATGGGAAGAGGGGGGGGGGAGCGAGGAGGTAATGGGAGAATGGGGAAGGGAGAGGAAGGGAAGGAGAGGGAGGGGGGAAAATTATGTGAAAAAAAACTCTAAAAGCATAAGAGCAACACGTAACAAAATCGAGTATCGTTCCATATGCAGGTATTAAATCACTGGTAGAATGTTAGAGGGGAACGAGAGGGAAAAGAGGGAATAGCGATAGGAGAGAGGAGAGGGGAAAGAGGAAGAACAAGAGAGAAGAGAAGAAAAGAAAAGAAAAGGTGAGAGAGAGAGAGAGAGAGAGAGAGAGAGAGAGAGAGAGGAGAAGGAGAAGAAGAGAGAGAGAGAGAGAGAGAGAGAGAGAGAGAGAGAGAGAGCAGAGATATTGATGGTTGGATGCGTAGATAAGAGACAGCCCGAGAGGTGGATCTTCATAATAAAATCCCACATCTTTTCATAACTACAAACGAAAACTCAACATTGAACGTAACACAGTCGTACCCTATAAAAAAAATCTAAATATGTTCATTAAATCTAATCTCGCGCGCAGGGATGCCTCATTAAGACATCCGATTTGTTACCGATTTAGAAAGTAATTATGAACAGTCGCAACAGCCGATTAAAAACCATCCACCCTTTTCGGATTCAATTACTTGTGTATTTTACTTTCATCTGTAATGAATGAATAGGCATATTCAAATTGATAATGGTCCTCGCACTCTTATTTCAGTTGTTAGGAAGGTCTGTCGCTTTCATATTATTAGCAACTTTTCGTATATAAATTGATGAATAATTTTACCACTGACATTAACATGTACCAGCTCATTTCTTTTATGGAAATTAACACTCGTCAAATCGCGTAATTGTATCTAATAATATGCATTAACCATCAAACTTCAAAATTCCTTTCACTGT
>NW_020869029.1:337342-367342 GCF_003789085.1 Penaeus vannamei | reverse complement strand
TGTAACACGCTGACATTACCTATACATTTATGCTACTTGAAATTGTTACATCAATTTAATTAGAATTTGTTCTTTTATTAATATATTTTTTTTTCTCTTTCAATTTAATGTTAAATCAACACTGAGATGATACGAGAACAGAGAAGTTTGAATTGTTAATTTAATTTTCAGATTTTATTTTTTGAAATTTTGATTAAGATGTATTATTTTCCCAGATCTAAAAGTATTCTTGTAAAATGGTAAATGTCATGTAATTTTTAATTAATTTTGGATTTCTGTAATAGTTAGGCAGGTTTTTTTGACAGTTGAATTTGTAAAGCTAACTTATTACTTGTGAGAAATACAGAATTGGATTTAAGAATATGAATTTCATTTGATTAAGGGGTTCTAATTGTCATATGCAGTATGCAGTATCTTGTCCAAAGAGTTGTATTTACTGGCAACTCTTATTTACATATGAAAATTAATTTTGTAGATAATAAGGCTGTACAGTTTCAGTGAATTTCATAACTTCATTTCATAAGGACTAAATTGTTGATGACACTTTAAATACAATTTATATGTATTATGCTGAAATTTATGCATACAGATCATTACATCTTTGCATTATGAGACCGTCATTATCTGGTTACCGTAAGAGAGAAAATCACTTCATCTTACTATTTCATTAATATTATTTTGCTTTTTATTTAAAGGCCCCATTAGATATCAAAGCTTGTTTGACCAAAGGCTGTATTATTCTATTATTAATGGAGTTAGAGTTGTCCATTAAAAGGGCTTTGAATATGAAGCAACAACTATACTACAGGAATATAATTTGAATCTTAGATATTAGGGAATTACTGCTTTAATAAAGCTTTAGTTTTTTCTATACTTGCCAACAGCATTTTAAAACCAAGGGATAATAATTGATAATTCCTTATTTTAGTCTCATGCATTTGTAAGAAATTTATAGAAATATCAAAAAAATAAAAAATAAAATAAAATAAAAATAAAGCTTGAAGATGATAGTCCTTTCAGTTCATTATAGTCTATATAGAGATATTGATATATATTTCCTAAGAATATATAGAAGAAATCATCAGGATGTGTAATTCAAGAATATGCATTACAGCTTGCCAACCTTATGACGTGTTTGTTTGTGATTTTATGAGTCCGAGTGGGAGGATGATTTTGAAATGCTCTATGTCTGACAACTTGTTTAGGATTTTTTTTTTTTTTTTATAAGGAAAGTAAGAGTTATTGTTTAGAATATGATGGCACATATGAAGGGAAACTACAGTAATAGCTTAGCCTGTACAAACATCAAACTATCCAGCTTGTCTGTCTGCCCAACTGTAGAAAACGCATGTATTTTTCAGTTTTCAGCAAGCCTTATGTGGTTGCAGGTATTTGAAAAGCTAAATTTTATACATCTCTTAAATCTCAAATACATTAAGCATCAGTAGTGTGTCAAGCCAACAAATCTGTCACTGTTACCTTTGCATATGAATCAAGATTGGAACAGATTGCTTATGAGTATGTTAATGAAATACATGTAGAATCCTTTTTATTGTCATGTAAAATGATGACACGTCTATTTTGATACATTTATAAAACCAGATATATGAATTGTAAAATGCCAGTGATATACCAGGAGGTATATCATAACGTGTTGTGTGTGAATGACAGGGATGTTTTATAACAGAAAAATTTTGGCAGTGGGGTGGTAGACCCGAAACTTCTCATCATGGAAAAATTTGGCTGAGGGCCTTGATAGCTGGAACATCTCTTCATGAGATATTGGTGCAAAGTGGTGGTTGATGGGGACATCTTGAGTGCATAAAGCTAATGGAGGGAGCTTAGACCAGTGGATGTTTAGGAAGTTTTTTTTTCCACTGGTAAATAAGGGTGGAGTATACCATCCATGAGCCATAGCCAGGAGAGCACCACCTCTTTGGAGGATACTACTTCCTTGAAGAGGAACCTATTCATATCTACAGTGATTGGTGGCAAAAGGTGTGTTACAGAAAACCTCGACCATATATATGTTGACAAGATGAATTTTTTAAACCTCTCTGAGATTCATTATCACATCAGAAACCATTTCAAGCTCTTTCTTTCTAAATACTAGAGGTCAAGAATTTTGACTGGAGCCTGAATCACAGTAATTCATCATATATTGCATATTTTACACCCTTACATATGCTTGCAGACTACAGGGAGTAGTTCCAAATCTGAGCAGTTACCTTCTTAAAACTATACTCACCAACATGGAAATGAGAGACATTGCTATTCCTTCTTATATACTGTTTTTCATATGACAAATGCTTTCTAATTTGGTTTTCTGGAGTAAATTTTCTGGGAAAAGCTCTTTTGGTGTTTCCATGTTTCACACTGGAGCTGGTGATGTACCAAATGTGTGTGCTCGGGAGATGAGAATGGAGACTGCTAGGAAGTTAACTGATGGCCTTGTGTGATAGCTTAAGCTTTATTTATAATCTTACTAATAGTTACAAGAGAAAGTGTGTGTTAAAGTAAGCAAATGTGTGGTTGTTTGTGTGATTGTGCGTTAAGGGGTATGTGTTCGGATTTTTCTAAGGTTGTTTCAAAAATTGAAATGGGAAGGAGAGGTGTAGTCATACTACTTTCACATGCTCTTGTTTCTCAAACATTTTGTTCTGGCTTTGTTAACCCTCTGAATCCGGGTATGTCATGGCCATTTTGCCCAATGATGGCATGTGTGTGTCACCCAGCCCCCCGACCCAGATTTTTCTATGACGGGACTGTAACGTCATCTGGATCATAGGGGTTAACTTCTATTTTTGTAGCTTACTTCGACCCTTACTTTACATTTATATTTTGCCCCTCGTTCAGACAGGAAATACATTGAAATTTATTAAAATAGTTAATAGAGTAATTGTAAAACAAGCTATAAATTATTTTGTTCCCCAAGTGGTCACGCTACCACTACACAGTAGTGTCTCCATTTTCATACTGATAGATAGTGTAATCAACTAGACTTTCTTATATTAACCCTATGCCACCAGGTGGCATGTACTTGCATGCCATGGCTGTTGTGGACCAAATAGCAGGTGGTATCATATCACAACCATTCTCACGCCGTTGGCTCACTAGACAGAGCTTATTTATCATTGACAGTAGCATCATTTCTATGGTGAAACTTTTAGGCAATAACACCTAAAGTGAGGCAATAACACCTAAAGTGAAGGTAAACCTTTTCATTTTGATATCAAAATAAAAGCTAATATTGCCTTATGCTGCCTGCAAACTATTGAATGTGATGAGCACAAACAATGCCTGTCAACAACCCATGTTAATGGCCACTAGCCAAAGGATTTGAGTCAGTCAGATAGAAAAAAGCAAAAAGTTAATAGAAGGGTATATGAGAAGGGTGTGGTAGTCAAGATGGTAACTTTACACACCAGTTGTATACTATATCACAATGTAGTTTAGTTATTACAGTGTAAGTGAAATTAGTCTCCTTTGTACTATATCATGCACTACAGCCTTTATTGCTATAGTTCCATATGTTTTAAATTTTTGTTTTTCATAGATTTTATTGGTTAGCAATATAGTACCTCTCTTATGCATACGGTAATTTCATTTCAAGTTTATATTTCCCAAAACATTTCTGCGGAAATTTCCAGGGTAGGCTTTACACCTCAGGGAATTTTTATTTTTTATTTTATGTCATGCCCACATATACATGGCTGACACATTACCCCAGACAAGGTTTATATCCTCTGTCAAGAGATCTGATCCTCATGGTTTTAGAGAGGTGACTGAAATGCTGAATATTGTGATTTCATGTTCTGTATCTACTGAAGAAAACTGTAATGGTGAGACATAGGGCGTCTTCTGTAGCATCCTTAACTCTTAATGCCGTATTTAGTTTAATCCTAATCCACCGTGTCCGTACTGAAGACGACACTCTCTGCTGCCAGACTGCACGACAATAATGTTCAGTAAAAACTGGCGTACTCACTATTCTATCACCACCTATCATGTAAACATGTCGGAGAGAAGAGAAATGTCGCGCGTGAAATTCACTCTTATGGGGAGATTTCATTTTTTTTTTTTCTTTTTATAATGTCATCTTTTTGGTAATCATATTTAAGAAACTATTTTTGACATCTCTTAGGTTTCAAAATATCTATTATATTTAATGTGTATTTCGTGAAACTGAGACTCTTACTAAAGTTTTCATAATGCAAATTATCTTATGCCTTTTTTATCTCTGCACTGCTTTGCCTCCTAATTGTTTAAAGTGTTCTGTAAATAATAATATAAACTTCTCAGATGCTTCTGAAGACCACCACCTACATGATTGAAAACAAGGCATTAAAAACTTATTCATATTATTAATAAATTTTTTATGCCTCCCAATGTTCCCAAAATTGAAAACTTGCATCATGTCAAAGTAGGAAAGGTTGTACCTCTATTTTCTGTACACATTTCCTCAAGATTATCTGTTTCAAATATGATCTGTTTGGAATCTTGCGTTTATGGCCTGTCTCTTTAAATTTCTATCAGTTTTTGTGATGTTCCTGGTCTGTGATATAGTGATGGTTCTACCCCCTTGCTGTTGGTTTGAAGATCCTGGTCTTGTACTTCTGGGTGTGTCGGAATAGGTTTTACAAATCTAAAGGGTGGGAGCTGAGGTATGTTGTCTTGTTATTGCTGAAAGAATTATGGTATTTTGAAACGTTTCTGTGCAGTGTTGCTCTTCACACATAACTGTTGCATGCTGTGTAGGGTAGCGTTTGGAGCAAGTCATGCACTCACATCTGTAAATAAGCAACAAAATCATCCAAAAGGTATCTGTTCAACATTCACCCTGCATGTCCCTACGCATATGATATAGAAGACAGTTTTAAAGATATTACCTAAAGATTTGCAGTTTGATATTCATATGATAATAACGAGGCACAAGTAGGCTTACTTATAAAGGAAACATGATTATTAATGAAATATTCTATTTTCTTTCATGATAACGATCTTATATTTATAATGGTAAAATGGGTAACGAAACTGCTGTAACAACTATAAAACCAATCTTTATTTCAATGACACGCAAGTACAAAAATGATTCACCAATTAATATCCATTGCGCAATATCCTCGGACAGCTCTTTGCTGCGTTGAATCGTTTTGGAGGAGGGAAACATGTTTTCTTCAGGATGCTGTTCAGGAGGTCCATAGAAAAGTATACTTGTTAATTTTGTAGTAAAGTAGTTGAGAAAACTCAGCACATAATTCTTCTTTAAAAGGCTGGTTCATATTTGATTTAAACCGTCAACTTGTATGACCTTCACCATATAATTTTTGTTTCACTAACCTGGAAATATGAGTTCCATGCCCGCAGCCTCTGAACTTCAAAGATTCCTCGTGGGATTATATTGGTTTTTATATTCATTGCCATAAGTTATTTCCTTTATCAGAATATTTGATTATTTGTGTAAATATATATAATTTCATTTTCATAATAAATACTAAGTATAAAAATTCTAAGACAATGTTATTGCCGAAAATAACCCTGAATGGCAACTCAAGTGATGGCATCCGTGAAGTCCATGACAGGCACGTGACGTAACAGTACATGATTGGTGGGATTAACTTGTCCCTTCTGTGCATGTGCAGGATTAAAGAACGAGCTTAATATTAAAACCTGGTCTAGAGGTGTATTAAAAGTTAATCCTGGACGCTGCCAATGCGCATGCGCACTAGAGATCTGGATTAAACTTTAATACTGGATTAACTTTTATGGCACGTACAGAAGACACCCATAATAACAACATAAAGCAAGACAGAAGGAAAGAAAGTGAGATGGAAAGATATGAAATCATAGTACCAATTAACCCTTCTGACCCCATTTCTTCAGCCTGTCTAATTCCCTGAACCAGAATTAAAGCCTTATTTCAAGATTCACCCAAAGCAGGGATAGATCTTTCAAATTTTATGGCCCAGAGAATGGAATGTCATGTTGAAAGCATCTGACACAGTAGAATACCAAAGCAGATAGAAAGTTGCCTCATCTTATGCCCTTGTGAGTAAAGAATTAAAAAAAGATAAAAACAAAAATGCAAATGTGAAAATGTAAAGCATACAAAGTAGTAAAACATGTGTTTGTCATATAAAATCTTGAGACACATATTTATGCATATTCATTTGTGTCATGATAAAAAGATGATAATCTATCCAATGTTAATATGATATAAAATTACATTTTGACAAAGAGTAATAGGGAGAAGGGAAGAAGATTGGGATTAGGATACGTGATATACACCATACTGCACCAGAATTAACTAATTTAGATTCAGTATGCTTCATGCAGTATAGGAAGCAGCATGTATCATGACTGCATTTTTAGCACAGGAAGTTTTATATCTTTGGTGTTCTATTTGAGTGGAATAGAGTTGATGGTAATGTTGATACTCGTTGCCTAAAATATGATAGGAAGAAACTTTCAATAATTTTACAAATTGGCAGATGTTGATTTTTATACTAAAATATGATGATTTGTATATTTTGTTTATAGTTATTTAATTTTCTGATAATTGTTATTATCATTGTTATTTAGTACTGTTATAATCATTTTTAACCTCTTAATACTAGGATTGCACTTTAGCTTATGAATTTTGTTTCCATAAAGATGGCTCCACAAATGCTTAGCCCAGTGAGTCAGTTACTAGTTCTACCCGTCGCACCTGTTTATCCTTTTTCTTGATTTCTGGGGAAAAAAAAAGACTTTATTATTAACTCATTTGATCTGGGTGCCTATCTGTGGCCCAATATCCGGGCATTGGGCCTATTTGAATGATGAATCTCTGTAAACACTTATGTATGGTGTCAAGACTCCTTGCTTCCCCTTTGCAATGCTATTGTCTTTTCCTACATGAGCATTTTTTGCTCTTTTTTCTATATTCCAAGATCTATATTTGTCATTTGATATGCTGTATCAAGACCGTAATAGATACTCACTATACCATTTCTCTTGGTTGGGGTTCATCTGACTTTTTCATCATGACCTAGTTTGATTTTGTACACTACCATCACAACCCTTGTATGTCTGTTCTATCATACCTTTTTCTCAACCAGATAGATATAGATATAGATATGAATATAGATATGAATATAAATATAAATGTAGATATGGATATAATTATAATGTAAATATAAACTTTTTGTTATTCTTGTAATTCTGTAATATATTTATAATATTCATTTTCCATATTATGCCATGCGCCATTGATCATGGTGTGCAGATATAGGATCTATGCATGGAAATTGTTTCCTCCCTGGAGCCGGCACTCTTTCAGTCATGGCTCATGGATGGTAGGTTCCAATTATTTACTTGTGGAAATAATGCAAAAGCCCCTTCCTAAAAAGTTACTGAGCCTAATCACCCTCCAAAGGCTTTGTGCGCTAGTAATAAGTTATTACCATTACCCAGGCCCTCAGTGAAAATTTTTCATGACGGCATATTCCTGAGTGAAAATTTTCCATGACGGCATATTCCTGTTACCCGGCCCTCAACCAAATTTTTTCATGAGATGATGATCAATGTTAGTAATCCTTTGATAATTATGTCAGTAATAATGATAATAACATTGACATTGATAGCATTAGAAAAAAAAAATCTGGGGAACTCGAAAGTTAAATCAAGTGAGTTCACATTAGCCCCAAGGCAAGCCTTTCTGGAGGCATCTGTGAGTAAAAATGTTCACAAATCAAAACTACAGTTGACAGTGCATGTACATAGCATTAATGGCTTGATTATGATTATTGTCAATATTTACTCTAACAGCTAAAGATGAATTCATAATTAATCTCACTCTTTAATTGAATATCTTTATGGTTTACCTTAGTCTGTGCCGACATACATTCTGCTATCATGAATTATTGCTATCACAAATTGTTGCTATCACACATACCTTAAAATTTAACACCACTTTGCTAACATGAACCTTAGCTTCTTTCATCTTATTGAATTTTTTCATTGGTTGGTTTGAAATTATACAGACAGTATACTTATCCTTGTCAGTTTTGACTTGATACGTTATCGACCAGTATTATGCTTTCAACATGACTGCATTAATTTTCTTATTTGTGGTCTTGATAAAATCAGCATCAAATATTTCTTGTTTGATGCTCTCAATGAATTCAACAATGTCATTTGATGTTCCCAGTGAATTTAGCAGTTATTTTGTTATTATTCTCTATTTGTTAGTTGTCATATTGCTATAGAGGTTTCTTGTTTAGACATTACTTAGGGGAAAATATTGTTATCATTAAGATCAGTAACAGTAGTAGTAAGTGGAGTGGTTTTAAGGGAGTACATGGTACCTAGGGGTGGAGGGATAGTCTGGGCTCAGAATGCTCATATATCATCTAGAAATACTCCCCAAGCAAAATTTTCACCATAGCATACATTTTAAATGTTTATCCCAGGTTGAAATGGGCAAAGGTCCCAACACTGAAGGGGATATGACAGCTTGGGATCTTCTATGTATGTAGAATACAGATGAATTTCCATTGAAATCCTTTTTTATCAGAGTTTAGCTGATTTGCGTGATGGTCTGGAAGGGTGGAGAGCCATTGGGAACTTGCTCATTGTCTTAGTAGCCACTTAAGAAGCTAGTTTTTCATCAACATTCAGGAGTGAGTGCATGCTTATCTCTGAGTTGCTATATTTCATCCTGATTCTGGTGAAAATGAATCTTTTTGCAATGATTTGGCCTCTGAGAACCCTATCAGTGAGTTTTGATATAAACAAACAATCAAAGGTACAAAAAATATAATTTTCTGATGGGGGCTGTCTGAGTGCTTGACTAGTTATTTCCCTAAATAAAGTACTTATTATGGTAATATTTTGATGATTTTTATTATACTTTATCTCTTTAGTGTAAAGAGTAAGATGTATGGAAATCAAGCAAATTGGTTAGTAAACAAAGCAGTAACATGGCTTTATAACTTTTAATTGATCATACATTTTGCTTTTTTCATATCATCGAAAATCTAAAAGGAATCTGATTTAGTGCCTAGATATTACAGATAGGGCAAAGGAGTTAATGGTAATAAAAGAAAGAGTGATAAAATAACCAATTTTTTAAAAAGGAATGCCAACACACTTTTGTATATGTGAAAATTTCATAATACTTTACTGAAAATGACTATTCTCAGCCAAAAAATAAGAATTGATTAGTTATAAATGTTTCTGTGTAGTTTAAGGGGAGCATCATGGTGGACCAGGTACCAGCTACATTTCAGAACACCATGCAAGTGCCATATAATGCGTCAAGATTGAAGCAGAGATCAGAAGTAAAAAAAAAAAAAAAAAAAAAAAAAAAATTCAAAGCTTTTCATTTTATTATATTTTATTTTCATAATTCCCAGTAAAATAAGAGGAAATTGCAAAATCCGTATGTACAAGATTTAGGCATTGCTGTAGAGTATATGTGGTATTTTTTTTAGGAAGTTCAGCCAATCAGTAAGTGTGAAATGCAAAAATTTGTGATTTTTCAAAAACTTGTTTCCGAAAAAAATAAATTCATTGTTTATTAACCAAATGATATGAAACTTGGTGTAGTAAATCTTAGAGTATGTATATTTAACATATTAAAAAAATCTAGAAAATCTGATCATAATTAACAAACGTTGTTCTAGAGCTTAACGGTCCCCCTAATGTGTTGCAACACATATACGAACATGTGTACATATATGTATACACATAAATATAAGTATATCATTCTGGCTTGTAAAAAGATACCCTATATACCTATAAAGTTCCAATACGTGACTCTAAATAGGTTAGTTATCATTTAGGAATGGGAACTGCAGTGATCTTTTCAATGTTTCACATTTTTTACCTTTGATGCCCTTCCGTTTTTACAGGTGTGGTCATGGAGGCATTGCCGGATGGGGGGGTGCTGGAGGGAGAATCGCAAATCATTGGTCTAATAGTAAGTGTTTTATTTTTTGTGATATGTATTTGCCGAATTATGTTTGAAAAAATTAAATTTTTTTTTTTTTTTTTTTTTTTTCTTTCCTGCCTTCCTTCCTTCCTTCAAGTGTTATTGTTGATTCAGTACACTTTCTCATAGGCATTGACATTGAGTTCTAAAATTAGATATGAATGTTCTGTAATACTAATGTGTCCTTCCTCCTCCTTCTTTTCTTGCCATAAAAGGGTCATGATGACCTAGGGATAGTAGAGGCATCGATGTTACAGAGTGACCCCAGTGTGATGATGGACTTCGTAGGGGAGGATGACGAAGCATTGTCCACGGCATTCTCCAACACCTTTACCAACGCCTCCTCCACCACAACTCCCTCCTCATCGCGGACTCCGGCGTCCTCAGCATCATCTTTCTCCACAACGTCTTCCTATTCCTCATCACCTTCCTTCTCCTCGTCAACCTCTTCCGCCCCCTTCAATACCCATGCCTCCAGTCAGGGGGACGGCAGAGGAGGAGTGTTGGAGCTGACGGGCCACCAAAACTCTCTTCCATCGCCCTTGCTGCTCACACACCACCAGCACCCTATTCATCCCTCGCAGCACCTCCATTCGCCACACCCCATCCTACACCATAGTCATCACCAGCACCAGCGAAGCCAACCCCCACAGTCCAGCCAGCAACAGCATGTGCCACAAAATTACTACCATCATGAACCCGTAAGTTATGAGAAACAATAAAATCTGCAATTTGTAGTGATTGTAAAGGATAATGAAAAGGCATTGAGTTTGAGAAAAGAAACTAAGACTGTTGAATAAGGCTGAAATTTCTTCAGCTACTTCTACGTTAATTTCTTTAAAAAGAGTCACTACAATTCTTGTGAAACCAAACTAATATTATAAATTTTCTGCTTATTTTGTTTCAGGTTCCTTTGTCCCCTGGAAGGCCGCAGGGTGGAGGTTATTCCATTGGAGGAGGCTTCACGCCATATATGTCTTCTTCACAGCTTCCTCCACCTCATCCGACCTCTCTGCATGAAGCCCACCACCAGTTCCTACCATCCGTTAAGTCAGAGGCTTCTGGGGGAGACTCCTATAACCGTAGCCTGAAACCTGAACCTCAAGATGACTTCCTAGATCCAATGGACTCTCACCTAGAGCCTTCTCCCACCCCAGCGCCTTCCTCTGCCATATCATATAATTCACACCCTTCCACCTCTATTATAGGGAGAGGGGTTGCAATTCCTTATTCTCACCATGGCGCTCCTCCTACTGTATCTCCAAGCACAATGCCAGCTATGGAAACCAATGGTGCGCCCTCACCAGCATCTCAGTATATGTATCCCTCGCACTCCAACACTCCATACCTCCTAGAACTTGCTCCTTTACCTTCACGGCAACAACAACAGCAGCAGCAACAACAACAACAACAACAACAACAAGCAGCAACAACAAAGCAGCAGCAGCAACAGCAGCAGCAACAACCAAACAGCAACACCAACAGCAGCAGCAGCAGCAGCAGCACCAACAGCAACAGCATAATCAGCAACAAGGCCCACCAGTGACTCACACAAATGGCGTTGCAGGCTATGCTGGAAGCTTGTCCGATGGAAGATCTTTAGGCCTTGGATACTATGAACCCTCGCAATTAACTCAGGAAGATGTACGGCTAGTTTCGTCTCAGCCAACTCACATGCTCTATGTACCAGCCAACCAACATAATATTAAAGGCAGGGGAAAGGTGAGTCCTGTGTTGGTTCACATGCTTGCACTGCATGAGTTGTGGGATATATCATGGACTGTATCACTGACAGATATATATGAGCTTCTTATTTAATCTTTTGGATCTCGATGCTTCACTGCTTGCATATGGCCCAAAATACAGGTATTATGCTTCCTTGAGTGGCCAAGTGGCCACTTTAAGGCCAGGCGCAATAGAGCACTTGTGATCTGACAAGACTCCATGTCTCCCCTTTTTAGTGTTATTTTCTTGTTTTCTGCATAAGTGTTTTTTGCCATTTTGCCACTCCTCATGTTTATATTTATTAATTTGCTTTATCCAGATGGATATCATCTCTTTAGCTAGTCCATAAGTCAGTGAAATGATAATAGCAATAAGTAAGTTCTTGTTTTTTGTGACATTTGCTATTTTTTTGATAATCAATTTTCTGTAATATTGGTCATAGTGGGTAGGAATAGGATCCTGAGCATGGAAATAGTATCCTCCCTAGAGCCAGTCATGACTTCCAGTTATGGCTCACAGATGATACATTTCACACACTCTTATCTGTGGAAATAATGACAGAGCCTCTTCTTAAATGCCCACTGTTTAATCACCCTGCATGAGCTTTGTGCATTTGTGGGAAGTTGTTACTTACTGTCACCTCAGCCTTCAGCCAAAATTCTCATGATGGCAAGTTCCTGTCACCTTGGTCCTCAGCCAAATATTCACTGTGATGGCATGGTCATATCCCCTGCCTCTGAAGCTAAAATATTCATGATGTGATGGGTACGTCATCCAGATTGTAGGGATTAAGATGAGAAGAACAGGAGTTAAATGTATTGAAGTCTTGACATATTTTTTGCTAAATTTGATAAGAAATAGATATTTAAAATTCTGTAAACAATAACTCCTGATGTGCTTTTCAGATGAATCGGAAAAAATCATCTCCATCACCATTACTAGATGGTGAAGACAGTTTAGTGAACAAGCATCTTGGAGAAGAAAACAATGACTCTGATGAAGATAACCTTGTGATTGATACTAGGTAAAGATGGTGTCCAGTTGTTTTGATATGTGTCCATGAAAATTTGATTTTATAGTATATAATTTATTGCAATTTATTAAGTTTTATTAAAATAATCTCAAAAATATGAATGTACACAAAGATATCTTGTGGGGAGAAGTAAGAATCATAGATACTCCACTTCAGCTATACATTACCTTAAATACCATTTGTAAATAACCCCAAGTTCATTTTCTCAAACAAAGGTATTGAAACTTATAAATAAAACTATTTTTTGATCTGGTAATTTTCTGGTTCCAATAACCATAATTAAATCTTCTTCTTCTTCTTCTTCTTCTGGTTTCTGGTTTCTTCTCTTCTCTCTTCTTCTTCTTCTTCTTCTTCTTCTTCTTCTTCTTCTTCTTCTTCTTCTCTTCTTCTCCTTTCTTCTCCTTCTCTTCTCTTCTCCTTCTTCCTTCTCCTTCCTTCTTCTCCTTCTCCTTCTCTTCTCTTCTCCTTCTCCTTCTCTTCTCCCTTCTTTCTCCTTCTTCTTCTCCTTCTCCTTCTCCTTTCTTCTCCTTCTCCTCCTTCTTCCTTCCTTCTCCTTTCTCCTTCTGCTCTCCTTCTCCTTCTCCTTCTCCTTCTCCTTCTCCTTCTTCTCCTTCCTTCTCTTCTCTTCTCCTTTCCTTCTCCTTCTCCTTCTCTTCTCCTTCTCCTTCTCCTTTCTTCTCCTTCTCTTCTTCTCCTTCTCCTTCTCCTTCTCTCCTTCTCCTTCTTCTTCTTCTCCTTCTCCTTCTCTCCTTCTCCTTCTCCTTCTTCTCTCTTCTCCTTCTTCTCTTCTTCTCCTTCTCCTTCTTCTCCTTCTTCTCCTTCTCCTTCTCCTTCTCCTTCTCCTTCTCTTCTCTTCTCCTTCTCCTTCTCCTTCTCCTTCTCCTTCTTCTCCTTCTCCTTCTCTCCTTCTCCTTCTCCTTCCTTCTCTCCTTCTCCTTCTTCTCCTTCTCCTTTCCTTCTCCTCTGCCTTCTCCTCTTCTCTTCTCCTTCTCCTTCTCCTTCTTTCTCTTCTCTTCTCCTTCTCCTTCTCTTCTCCCCTTCTCTTCTCCTTCTCCTTCTTCTCCTTCTCCTTCGCTCTTCTCTCCTTCTCCGCTCCTTCTCCCGCTCCTCTTCTTCTTCTCCTTCTCCTTCTCCTTCTCCTTCCTTCTCCTTCTCTTCTCTTCTCTCCTTCTCTCCTCTCCTCTCCTCTCTCCTATCTCTCTCTCTCTCTCTTTCTCTTTCTCTTTCTCTTCTTCTTATTTTTTTATTTTTTCTTCTTCTAATATTGTTGCACACAGATGGCACCACAAATGAGTCAGTTATTAGGACCTACATGACCTCACCTGATATCCCCATCCCTTGTATTTTCCAGGAAAAATGCTTTTTGTAAAGCTAGTACTAATTGATATTATGATAAACTTTATGATTATTATGAATTGACTCCTTGGTGATTAAGCACCTGTAGAGCCATCTATTTTTAAATAGAAAAACTAAAGTCACAGTGGACATGGTTTGTTTATCATGCAATCCCAACGCTAGAGTATATGGCAATATATATTTTGTCATTTGTATTATATTATAAGGCCATACGTCAGTAGAAAATCAGAATGAAAAAATAATTCATCATGCTCGTGTCAACAGCAGTGTCTCAGGGGAAGGGTTTGAGTGTGGAGAGTGTGGCTTGGTGTGTCGGACCAGAGGAGGACTCCGCAAGCACCTTACGACGGAGCACCTGCCGGATGAGCCAGAGCCTGCGGAGACCATTCCCAAACAGTATTCCTGCACG
This sequence comes from Penaeus vannamei, assembly GCF_003789085.1. Taxonomy (NCBI): domain Eukaryota; kingdom Metazoa; phylum Arthropoda; class Malacostraca; order Decapoda; family Penaeidae; genus Penaeus; species Penaeus vannamei. Next base: position 352,843 of record NW_020869029.1, on the reverse strand, counting down.
ATGCCTCTGTGCCACTTCAGCACGACGAAGAGGGATGCATATGATCTCCATATAGCCAGCCACATTGCTGATGGCTGGACACCAACGGGAAAGAAGAGGCATAACAAGAATCCGTTGCAGAGACACAGGTTAGCCCGATGGACATTTTTGACAAATAAATGTCCAGTAATTAAAGTGATTGTTAGATTCATGTGAAAACACTTTTTGGCCCCGATTTGCATAGGGTGAATTGAAAAATGTTGGAGGAGGTGGTGGTGATGTTGAAGGAGATGTTGACGCAGTAAAAATGTTTCTCTTAGCTTTATTTTTTGGAATTCTAATATGAAACTCCGTAGATAGACAAATGGGGGTTGCCACTCTATTATATATTTTTATCAAATTATATCTCGCTAATAGAACTTTTTCTGTCAATTTTTGTGTTTATGCATGCGAATCTGAGGGTTTTCACATGTATTGTATACACGTGGAATGCCTACCAGTGCTATGATGTGGTTCTATGGAGGATCTACTACCACAATATTTTTGTTGATAAATGAAATAAAGGAAATTCATAAAACATTTCCTAATATTCTAGAATATTTCTATGTACAACATAGTTGTCTTCTTTACATAACTGTTTTTTTCTAAAATGAAGTGACATGTATGAGAATGCTTGTGTGATTCCTAGGACCTCACATAGATGATGGTACCATGTTAGTTTGCATCGGCTCTACATTATCTACCTTGGTAGCTGTGGTATTCTTTCAGTATGATAGGGTCAGACCATTTGCATGTGGAAAGTTCATAAGACAGTGCAAAAATTGATGGCTTTTATGGGGTTGTGGGTTAAAAAATCATATTTGAAGAGAAGGCAAAACATATAGTTGAGTTATTTGAAATTGTTGTCTCTTTAGGATCACATAACTAGAAAAAGACACTCATTACTTCACTACTCTATACTTTGAATACTTTTATCCTAATTACTAAATATATACCTTTATATGTTGTTATGATATGTGTATGTAGTATTTGATAAAAAGATCAGATGATTTTAAAGATTTTGAATTTAAGACTGGTTACTTTTGAGCTAGCATAATAGTACTAGCATTTCTCACATTTTACCTTTATAAGGGTTTAACATTTTTGGTATGCTTATAAAATTATCTCTTTTGAATGTTAAGAGTCAGTTTTACTTTCTTACATGCACATTTGATTCAGTTATTGTAGTTTACAATTAAAATTCTATATTCCAGGTACAATAAAGAGGAACTAACTTGTCCATTGTGTGAATATACTTGCACAGTGGAAAAGTCCTTCAGAAGGCACTTGAAATCCCATGAAACTGGCCGAGGCCCTGTCTCGAAGGTCTCTTGCTGCATCTGCGGTGAGTAGAAGACTGTATGACCAATTTAGTTTAAAGGCACAATACCATCAAGGATAGAAGGCAGATGTTTTAGTTATCAAATTATACACCACCAGAAAGTATTTCAATTTTTTAGTAGAGAGGTCTAAATGCTGGTCTATAGCTTCTGCAGTGACAATAAGTGTCATTCCCTAACCATATGTCATGAAATTTCTGTATCCCCGAATGTCTAGAGTTCTGACACCCTGGAATTGGTGAAAGAGAACGACAGAGGCAGAAGTAGAGATGTTCTAGATGAATGGAGTAGTGGGAGTGAAGAGAAATAATAGAGAGAGGAGTATTTGTTTTCAACATTTGTTCTGTTGGTAGTGCACATAGTGGGAGTAACCCATTGGCTGTGGTATTTTGCAATATGGTGCATAGTCCCGGAGCATTATTTATTTTGGACTTGGGCAACGTATGGGACTGCGCTGGAGAGTGTGCACTGTGGTGTGGCGGTGCTGATTTCCCTCCTTTGCGCCTATGTATATATGAAAAAATATATGTTTGCAAATGTATATATAAACCCTTGCAAATACATGCAAGCATGCTAACATACATTAATGTGCTCAGAAAGAGTGGAGGGCCTGGTTTTAGCATGCACCAAAAAGTTCAACTCCTCTGGTGGGTTGAACTCCCCATTGCCCACGCAGGCCCGGGACAGCAGGCTTGGGCCCTGGAAGGCCGCTAGAGGGACACCGGCTTGGCAGCTTAGCTCTCAGGCCGCGTGGCTGCCCATTGCTCCAAGTGATTGGCTGTCAATTGCACTTTGCATCACTGCATCACATGATGCCATCAGTGGCCGATGGGTTAAGAAAGTCTAGTATTGTGAATATATATTTGAAATATTAAAAAAAATTATTGATGTGAAAGTGATAGAAGCAAATAGATTTTATGCGGATTTGGATGTTATTAGTAGATTGATTCAAGTATAGAGAACAAAATTACATTTGTCTCTGTGAAGTGGCTGCTGCTATAAAGGGTGTTGACTTTGTGCTTGTTATCTTGGACAGGTGTCTGAACACTCTAAATTTTCTGACTGAGGCTGATAAACTACTGGTTATAGTACAATATATATTTAAAGGTTTAGGATTAAATATTTGTTTATAAGTTTCTAGAAATTTTATTTCTTCTGTGGGTACAGGAGACTCTTCTCCCTCTCTCCCCCTCTCTCCCTCTTCTCCCCTCCCCTCCCCTTCCTCTTCTCCTCCCCTCTCCTCCCTCTCCCTCTCTCCTCTTTCTTCCTTCCTCCTCTCTCCCTCTTCTCTTCTCCTCTCTCTCCTTTCCTCTCCCTTTTCTCTTCCCTTTCTCCTCTTCCCCTTTCTTCTCCCTCTTCCCTTTTTTCTCTCTCCCCTTTCCCTCTCCCCTCTCCGCCCTCTCTTCCCTCTCTTCTGTCTCTTCTGTCTCTCGCCTCTCCTTCCCTTCTCTCCATCCTCCAGTGTCCCATTCTTCTGCCTCATTTTCAGCCACCTCCTCACCTCTTTCTATACGTTCTCCTCTCTAGAAAAATTAATTAGCAACCATCATTATTTCTTTTTCAACAGGCAAGGACAGAACAAGTGAGGCTGATCTGAAAAAGCACATGAAGAAGCATCGGCAAGGGAAGTACTACCGCTGTGACATCTGCAAGTTCCAAACCGTACAGTTAAAGAAGGTAATTTTGCTGAACATGGTCTCCTCTAAATAATCACCTTTTTCAGTCCTTCTATTAAAAAAAGAAAAGAGAAAAAATAGATATGGTAGTTAAATAGTTCTAGTTGATAGTAAAATTAGTACTTGTAATTTTGTTATTATTTTTGAAGCCAATACTGTTAGCGATGTAACTTAAAGTATTAGAGGTAGTTTGTATCTAAATAGAAAGATTTAGTGAAGAATGAGAAGGACACTAACAGCAGAAATCTGATATAATATGATGGTATTGTTGTAGGTAAGTTACTCAGTTCAAGTGCTCTGAATGACCTGAAGTTCAAATGAATTATGCATATCATGCATATCAGAAGATTTGACATGCAGTAGTCAGTCCCCCCCTCCCAAAAAAAAAAAAAAAAATAAATTTCTTTTGTTCCCCAAAAATGTGTACTTTATGTATGCATCTGAAAATGTATTTTTATATTTTGATTATCTGTTTGAGCTAAGGGCTTCTCATATTCTCTCTTTTTACATGTGCTTAACCCATTGGATTTGGATGCTTTGCTGCCAATTTGTGGCCCAAAATATGGGCCGTAGGCTCATGTAGTGGAGACTCTACCGGGTGTGCGGCTTGTAGGCCAGATGCAAATGAACACTCGTGTATGGTGACAATAGTCTATGCCACCCCTTTGCAATATTATTTTGCCTTTATCGGTGCAAGTGTTTTTTTTTTTTTTTTTTTTTTTTTTTGAAATTTTCAAATTTCTATATTTGTCATTTGATTTAATTTGATCTATCCAGATGGTAATAGATTGTTTTCCTTGCACAGACTCCATAACTCTCTAGGCAGTCCGTGACTCAGTGCAATAATGATAACAATAAGTAAAATTTTGTAATGTTAAATTTTTTTTCTCCATAATATTAAATTTTCTGTAATACAACCTGTGCAGGAATAGGATCCTCATTTATTGATTGAAATCATTCAAAAGCCCCTTCCTAAATGCCAAAATGAGTCTTAATCATCCTCGAAGAGGTTTGTGCACTTGTGGCGAGTTTTTCCTATCACCTTGGCCTTCAGCCGAAACACAATGGCAAGTTCACATCACCCTGGCCCACAGTCTGATTTTTTTCATAATTTGTCGATGATGTCATCTGGATCTTAGGGGTTAACTGATATTCCTACTCTTGCATCATAGCTTTTGTCATTGTAGAAGGTTAAAGTACAGAAGATGCAGAAACACTGATAGAGGAATATTTCTTCCCAGCTTATCCAGCACCGGAGAATGCACACGGGGGAGAAGCCTCACCTCTGTCCATTCTGCCCATATCGTGCTGCACGGCGAGACAACCTCCGGTCCCATGTGAGACGCATGCACAAGAGAGAAAACATGTATGGTGACACTTTCACACCCAGGCCCCTCCTGTTGGCTGAGGCAGACATCCGGGAACACCTGCCAAACCAAGTAGACCACCAGCAGGTCCCTGGCACGCCTCTCCCAGGTCCAGCGCAGCCACACCCACCACCACAGGCTCCCTTATAATCCGCATGGGGATAGCTCCAGTATGAAGGGCAGAGCTATTTATCCTAATTTTTATGAGAGGCTCTCAATACAGTATCCTGTGTCTTATTTATTGTCATGTTCTCTCTCAGTGTACCAAGCCAGTGTGCCATTACGTGTTTTAAGGGTCACCTGGATGAATGATGGCTTTGATTGGGGTCAGTGGGTGATCCACTCCCACAGGAAAATGAACACAGGATGAGGTCATGAAAGGATTCAATGATTTTTTTTGGTAGAGAGGCACTTGCCTTATTATTAATCTGCAGTCAACTGTATGAGGAAAAGATTCTTTTGTCTCCCACTTTCAAAAAGTTAGACTTAATGTACGAGTCTGAGATAAGGTAGAGTTCTATTACAGTGATCTGAATGTTAGTTTGCTTGTGGACTAAAAAGAAAAATCTTAAAAAAAGGTTTTATTTGGTTTGAATATATAGAGAATATTATATTGAGTTGATAGTTATCAAAATTATTAAAGATAGTTTATTTCTTTTATTTTATTTGATATTGGCTCCTAGAGTCCTTGGTACCGGTGGTTTTCGGTAATTAATAATCATTTGACTTTGAAAAAGCTAATGAATAATTAGAAAATATCTATTTGGAAAGTTAGCATTCGTCTATAATGGATTTGTTTCTCAAAATTGTGTAAGGTGGTTTTCATTGCTGTATAAGCTTACTAAAAATGATGGTTTGGCTTTAGTGCAGTGCATTTATTTCCAAGATTGAGCTGCTGTGGCATTTTAGATGAGTGTGTTTTCAGCATTGTAGGTGTTACAATGGTAGCAGAGAGATATTGTGTTCATAAGCAGTTCCTCTTGGTATAGTGCACAGACTTTGATAATTAAGTGTTTCAAATTTCAGCAACACCTGTAGACCTTGTGTGTATATGGTGTGGAGTCATGATTCATTTTGGAAGGAAACCTAAGGAAGATTGGTTCTTGGTTAGTCACATCAAAGTTCGAGAAGGAGAAAAGAAAAATCAAGTGTCTCTCCGACCACCATCCTCACCCATGAAAGTCTTAGACATTTGGTAGGGAATTTGTTTAGTGTGTGGTTTAGTGTCTCTGATGGGCTTGCTGCAGCATGTGTAAGTGGTACTTTAGTAAAGGTGTTCCAGTATTGGGTGTGTAAACCGAGAAACTAGTTGCACATATATGCATTAAGTATATACTGTGACTTGTATTGTAAGTGTAGACAAATCACCTTATGCAAACATAGATAGTGAGAGAGAGAGAGAAAAAAGAATAAGAGTGCAAATCTCAAAAAACAAGCTTTTTGCTTCAAATGTTATATATATTGTTATGTAGATTTGTTATTATTATTATTATTTTTTCTTTTTTTGTCCACATTGCATTTTGAGAGGTGAAAATAAAACAAGTGCAAGAAAGAAACTCTGCCATGAAATTTGTATTGGTGTGAAACTAGGAAATCCAAATTAGAAGTAGTAGTTCTCCTATGTGGGGGAAATGCACCTAAAATGATAGAAAGGTATCATCCTGTTAAGAACAAGAAGAAATTGACCAGGCGATAATAAGGAAAAACAAAAAATTACCTAAAAAAAAAAAGTGTTGTGTATATATATCATTAACATATTTCTTCTTCATATATACAGTAAATCTTAGCCAGAGAGAAATTGGTCGTTTGCTAACATGGATTGTTATCTTTTTGCTGCTCAATATGTAAGTGCATGACCTTAAAATAAGTACATGTTTTTAAGATAGGTACTCTGCTGTGTAAGGAAGGGTGCAGGAGGAAACAGGCTGTGGCCAAGTGAATTGTTACCCACATACCCTTGTGTAGAGGATATGCCCCTTTTTGCCTTTCATTTTATTTATTTCATTGTGTTTTGATGAACATTATTTACAATGTTTATGTGGCCCTCCTCATTCCCCCTTTGGGCAACTGAGAGGGTTGCGAAGGAGCAAACTTTGGCTAATCACGTCTTCAACTGCTGTGTCAAAAACATGGTAGAATAAAGTTCTACATGGTTCATAGCCTTCCAGAGTTACGCAAAAGGAAGGTTTTGTATTCAAGAATTTCTTCATTATTATGTTATTATTATTGTTATAATTATTATCAATATTATTATTATTATTATTTTTGTTATTATTGTAACTACTAATATAGTTACTATTATTATTATTATTATTGTTATTATCATTATTACTGTTTATATGATTTTCATTACTATTAATAGTAATATTTTCATAACCATATCACAAAGTAGTTAAAGAACCTTGACATTAACCCGAGTTTGCTCACAATTTAAACTATAATATCTACCTCAGGATAATCAATGTACATCCCTTACCTCAAGACTCCTCTCACATCAGCTCAGAAGGCTAAGAACATGGGTGAGGCACATTGGATCAACAGCTCAACACCACGGCATTGTTATAGCGTTAATATACTCCCGTGTGTTTGTATGTTGTTGCTATTCCTAGTGTTGCAGATCCATCGTAAATGGAAGCCAGAGTTGGTTGCAGATGCGGTCGTTGTTACCTCTTGCTCAGGATTACGTTTTGAACAACTCAGGTATGTCTTGTTCATGATATTTGCAATTCTCCAGTGTAATTTAGCTCAGGATTTTATCAATTAAGTCAAAATATGTACAAATGACAGGTTACAAACATGGTTATCAATTGTGTATCTCAGGAATCTTACTTAGTACAATATCAAACGGATTCATCAAGTGTGATGGAAGTTGGCGTGCCTTGGCAACTCTGAGGTTGTTTTTAAATACAATTTTGCCAAATAGAGAGACCTCAGTGCTGTCAGTGCCGCAAACTTCGCCTAATACTTATCAAAGAAAGTCCTCGTGAGTTGTGATCATAGGTGTATAATATAGCACACTCATTGGGGACTGCAGGTGATGACGTTGCAGGAGTAGACATTATTTTGCCAATGACCTATTTACGTTGTTACTTTTTGGTACCCTTGTTTAATGTGTGCATTACGTCGCCATTGGTATTGATGCATTATATTATTATTACTATTACAATTTATATTTTCCAACTAAGGATGTTGTTTTACATTTTGAGAATTCTGATATATCATAAATGTAGTAAGGTAGTATCTAAGATAATCACAGATGTTGATTGTTTCTCTTGATTTGAAGAAGAAAAAAAAAAGGAAGTAAAAGAATAACTTTTGGGTTAATGCATCTTAAAATAAAGACCTTTTTAGCTTTTAAGAAGGTCATTTTTGCTTCTTTATTTGTTATTACTGTTATGTGTATGCAGTGCCTTTTGAGTTAAGGCATGGTGCAGTACATACATGAAGACTCAGGTACATGCCACAGCAACAAGGTACAAATATTAAAAAGAAATATTTCTACATTCAGCATTCAAGAGCTACAAGGGCATGATATTTTCTTATCTCAGGAAAAATAATTTTAAGGGTATGAGCTCTTTTATAATGTTTTCATTTCCTTTCCATCCTTGTGCGATGGAGGTACAGTAAACATGAGAATGTTGTCAGCAAAGTCCATTTTGGAGTTTGTTGCCTTGTGTATGGTTTTACTTTTAATCATTGAGTTTTCATTTTCCATGGTTCCATGCCTTGGCAAACCGTTGCATTACCAAAGCAGCTATCTATGATTTCTATTCATCCTTTTATCTTGTCACTTGACCTGATATAGGAAGACATCCTTAATCTGTTGAACTTCTGCAGATCTTTTACTATTCAGCATACTTTTTTTTTCTTTACATTTATACTAGGCTTTATGCAGAAGTTTTGGCTCAATTTCTCATGATTCATTACGGGTAATTTTTGTGTTTGTTTATTTTGTTGTAAACTTTTTGATGCCAGCTGTCTTGAGAGTAAGTGCATTATATTGTGAATTTGTGTAGTTATATGTTCTTTACTGGGCATGTTTGAATTTAGTGTGAATGAACTTGTTCTTGATAATGTCTAGATTATAGAGTGACAGGACTTAGCAATTTTCTCAGTTCTGCATTTGTAAAAGCAAGATTTTGTTGCAACATGTTCTTGTACCAACAATGTCTTCCTGTTCCTACCATGCACATGATTATGTTCCAAGAGTACATGTTCATAGAATTTACTAATTTGATGCCAATTCCAATCCCTTACTGATATAATTCCAGTTCATATGAAATGCAATATCACAGTTCAAGGTTTTCAGATAGTGCACCTTGCGAGAAACAAGTGTATGGTAATATACACAGTCTAATGTAATTTTAATCTTCTATGTACTTCAGATGCATGAATTTATTATATGATTATTATTAAGTTCACTGTTTTATTTTTATTTAGGTTTATGATCAGATTCTATAAATTTCGTAGAGTATCTAACTAAATGTCGCTAAGTTCACGTGTCAAGATTCTTCATATTGTTTTTGGTATGAAGTTATTTTAGGAAATTCCTCCTTTTAACACATGAGTATCTGTGAAAACATTATATCATTTGCAATACCTTTCTTTTTTATGATTATTATTAAATTATAGAACTGAGCTGCTCAACTACAATATCAATCTATGTAATGTATTTCTCACCTATGAATATCAAACGTTTGACTGTTACTTGCCAGTTGTGACTTTCATAATGTGTTTTCCACAAAGCTTACATTTTCAAGGAATTTAAGCTCTGTGTTGAATCCACTTTTTGTCCCATTGGTCTTTTGCAGATGGTAGTTAAACCATGTTAAAATGTGTGCAATCATTTCATTCATATATCTCTCTATAACTATTTGAAACTGATATTTGCAGAGCTCATATGTGTATAGTACTAATATGACATGAAATCTCTCCTGTCAGAGGAAAGAAAAAAAAAAAGATGGTTGAATTTTGCAGAAAGATTTTTTTTTTTTTTGGCGTGTGTGCAAATGTAGTAAGATGCATGTGTTGCTGAATGCCATGAAAAGGGAAAATAAATTTTATTATGAGGTAATCCCTCCCACTCAGGGAAATGTCCACAAACATATGCGTTTGGAGTAGACACCATCAGTAACGGCAACAGCTTACATGTCTCCCTAAATGCACGAAAGTCTAAAGCACTTGATTGGCAAAGTGCATCTACACCCTCATAATATTGTACATAGCTACATAATATGGTTAATGTTGGCAGATTTTAGGAGTGTATAGAAAATTCTCAAGTCAAGTTGGTGTGTATGTGTTATGGTTAAGCTGTATTTTATACTCTTCACCAGTCTATATCATGCTTATGAAAAATAATTTTAAAGAATATTCCTTGATGTAATTTTTTGATAGCACGGGTATATTACTTGTATGCAATAGATTCTGAAGATGCAGATGTGTTCATGATGTTGGTATTATTATTGATACCAGTTGTTTAGTTACCTCAATTCTTGCTTTTATTGTACTCTGATTGTGATGACATATTTTTTTTTTTTTATTTGACAATTTTTTATTATTATAATTATTATTATTTTTTCTTTTTTTCTTTAAAGCACATAAGAAGTTTAGGTATCATTGAAATGTATCAACATAGGCTCTTGTAAGACGTTTTAGTCTACACATTTAGGAAGCCTCCAATTTGAAAAGCTGCCGAACTCTACGGATTGCGGAGATTTTGAACTTGGCTTTTATACAGCTCTTGTTAGAAGAGAAGCATTAGAAATTGGAACTAGTGGTTTGGATATTGACAAAGAAAATGATTTGCTATGTTTGTACTGAGTAAGGAGGAAGAGGAAGTATCTCTTTGCTTTTATTTCGATATGCTTTAACTTTTTACTGACAGTTGTGGGAAGCTTATCACAAGTGGCCCATGGCCTTGCTGGTAATTAGTATATGATGAAAGTGAGAAGCAAATTCTTCAGGAAATTTGTTTTTCAAAATATAAGAACCCTGTAATCCAAAGTGTCAAAAGAATTTTTGACAACCCTTTTTGGCTAAATGTTCCATAAAACTTTATTTTTGCAAATTCCCTTCTCTTATTAGAGTTATGAAGGTTATGCCACAATGTATGGAAAGTGATGAATCCAAAATGAATTACAATGGTAAAAACTATGAAGTTGGTCATGAATGCATTTTATGAATCCACTGTCCTATGTGATTGTCTATTCATGGTACAATGTATATGCATTTTTTTTGACTTGTGACGCATGATCTGAAACAACGAATAATGGACAGTCAATCCCATATGTCGGTGGTGGTGAGGATTTTATTTGTCCAGATGTATTTTTCACTTTGCACATGTTCTGGCAAACCTTGGGCAAGAAATCAAGTAGCTGGAAATTGGCACTAGCTTGTAGTTTGCTGAAAGAATTTTGTTTGTTTTGGTTTAAATAGGGTTTTGCTTGATTTTGGTTTTTGAAATTTGTTAAAATGCTTAAAGCTTGTAGGAAACTCCCCGGAGAATAATCTTGTAAGATTGATTCTGGATAGAGAGATTTTGAAATTAATCAAAAAGAAAATTTAATAACTTGAAATTATTTCAGAGAAAATTTAATGATAAATTGGAAAGACAATTTTGCTACTGATTCCAGATGCAGGAAGTGTTTTCATATGGTGGCAAAGATTCATCAAAAATAAGCTGTATTAAAAATAAAAAAGGATGAAGAGACTAATTCTTTAATAGTAAATGAAAGTCAACCAGAATCGTTATTAAGTGAGGAATAGCTTCTGTCAGATAGGAAATTACTGACAGTAATATTGAAAGAAAAAGAAAATCAAGCCAAGGTGAAGTTTATACAGATATATAAATATATATTATAAATATATGGAAAGTGAAGTATGTTCATGCTCATGTTGATGATTTCCGGTGAGTTGGTAGATGAATTTAATTTTTTTTTTCACCCCCCCCCCAGTGATGCTATATTGTTTTGAAATTATATTCAGAGTGGAACTTTATTTCTTATGTTAACTAAGTATCATATTTACTTTGTCTTATATTTTTCATAGATAAATAAATATTCAACCTATGAAACTTGTGTTTTTACCATATCCTCTTGTTATATAGATTGATTTTTTTTCACATTCTATTGTCTTCGTTTTCTTTGTCGTGACTTCATAAATTGAAACGAGATGAAGCAAACTAGCTTTAGTCAAAGAAAGTGAAGTACGCAACTAGATTGAATGCCAAAAAAAGTCCTGTGAAACTAACAATAAGATAAGGACTTTATTCCATTATTTAGAATTCTGGTATGAATTGCAAACACTGGTAAAAATACGAAGTTGGTAAACACACTAAGCAAAGGATGTGTCATGTGATGCATATACAACAGATCCAGAATTCATAAAGTGAATATTTTTGTAGGAAAGCGCAGTAATATGCCTTGCTATAGGCAGGGCCGAACTGTGATGAGTTGGAGTATTTAGACTAATGAAATCATGGGCTAACTGAAGTGAACCCCTGAAGTGAGCCCACATGATATGGACTAGGGTGTCAGGATTCACAATTAGGGCTCATGATCTTGAAAAGGGATTCAAGCAGAGCATTTTATCTCAATTAAAAGGCCTTTAGCAGAAATTCTTCATTTCAAATAAAAGGCCACGAACAAGGACTACTTTTGGCAAGTGGGTTTTCAGATTTGACTTTCCTGTTTCGTAGTTGAAATCTTATTTTTAGTTTAGTAAATTTTTCAGCAATGCAAAATAGTATACTCATGTAAAAATGTAATATAGATAAATATAATATATATATATATATATTATATATATATATATATATATATATATATTATATATATATATATATATATATATGTGCGTGTTTTTTTTGTGTGCGTGCGTGCGTGCGTGTGTGTCTCCGCTAAATGATGCCTGACACCAAAGAAAAAGAAAAAAAAATCTGAAGTAAATAAATAAATATTTTACACATAGTCTTGAATGACTTAATTTGCCCGACGGCTGACAGCATAGCCTTCAGATAAGAGATAGGGATTGTCTAGCCAATGTAGACAACAAGGATTTTTAACAGCAATGGGTTAAAAAGAAAAAGAAAAACGGAATTCTCCAGCGATCTCTAAAGGGTAAGCCCCTGCCTGTTTGATACTTTTTTTTTTATAGCTTATTCAGTTAATATAAATACATCTAAGACTTTGGCAGATTGGTTTTACGAGATTCATATTACTTTAGAATGGTTAATGGCTAAAACAAATAAACGTGCCATACATCAAGATCATATGGTACTGTATTACTTTAGAAATAACCTAACCTAATCTAAGCAGACGAAATCTTACAGAAACCAGACCTTTGGTATCGAGATTTTATTTTTTATTTTTTGTTATTAGTACTGCTATTATTATAATGGTGTTATTTCAGTCAGAAGAGCTGCTTGAACAACCGTAAATGTCTTCCAATTAAATCTCTTTGAATATCTTGTTTCAGTGTATCTTTTGATGTTTTTAAAAATGAATGAGTATTGATTGTTTTAACTGCGAACTTCACCGGTTAATAGTTAGTAATTAAAAATAATTAATGGACATCAAAAGTCATATAGCGCTGTGATAAAATATTGCGGCGAAGTGTAAAAACGAGTTAAAGATTAGAATAAGATGTGTTAGATGTCAAAGGGGATTTGTAAAGAGGAAGGGGTTAAGGGTAGAGGGCGATTAGATCAAGTGGAGAGTGTCTGTGTCTGAGAGTGAGGAAAACTGCAAAAGAGCCATAATGATCAGTTTAGTGAGATTAGTCTAGCTTCGCCTGGGCCTTTACCCATGTGTGGCTCGACCAGCCATAATAAAACAATCAGCGGTTAATGCCGATAGAAAGGGTAGTTGAAGTGGGAGAAAGTAGAAAATAAGATAAGGGAACAAGGGAAGGTGGTGAAGTATCAGGAAGAGTATCAGGTGGGGAGGATTCGAAGATGCAGTTGCCATATAAGGGTGGTCACGTGATCCAGGTGGGAGTGGTAAGGAGAATGGGAAAAGAATCGGAATCGTGGTGCGCATGGAGGAGAGGATGGGGTGTTCAGGGGAGAGCGGGAAGAAGGGAAGTAGGGGGAATTGGAAGAGGAGGAGGAGCATGGATGTCTGCAAATACTTTGTGTAGCGAATGGGAATAGAGGGATGGATGAGGGAGAGGAACAGAGGGATGAATGAGGGAGTTGAGTATCTTCTTTGGTCATGTTTAGGAAATTTTTTTTTATGCCTTCGTGAGTTTCTGGAGGGGAGTTAGGTGGGGAAGTCTGTGAAACAAAGGTTTTCTTGCGAGGAATAGATGAGAGGAAGTCCGAGGAGCACAGAGAGAGGTGTGGTAGGAGAAGATGGGGTAGAACATTTAGAGTGTCTGGTGCGACAATAGAGTGAGAAAGTGGAGGGGTATGTATCGGGGAAGAGGTAGAAATTAGAGTATCTGGATTTAGACTGGAAAGGGAATTTGACTGGGGGAGAGAGAGATATGATAGTTCGGGGTAGAGAGAAGAGATATTGGAGGAGCTGCTGAGATATCTTGAGGAGGGGGCAGGGGAGCGGAGCGATGCAAAGTTTTGGAATAGGTTGAAAGAGAAAAAACCTCGTCGTCGTGCATCTTTTCCAGCGGTTACGGGAAACGCAACACCTTTCACGTGACAGGAATCGAGCAGACGGTTAACTTTAATCGAGTTGCCAGATGCATTCCTCGGACTTCAGATATTTCATGCATATTCTTACTTATATTGGATATCTATAACACTGCACTACCCACCATGATATCAAAAGCCATCTTGGATATCATCATATTCCAAAAGGCTGTGTACCTGTTGAAAAAATAATCAGTACAGTAAAATAGCAAGCCGTCAACCGCGATCATTCCCATTACGTCGGAGCTTGGAGGCCTGTCTCGCCTCCAATCACGAAACAACTTTTGGTGTCCACTGGAAAAGATGCCTCTAGTTTGAATCTGAGAACTGCTACCTCACACTCGAGCTTGTAGACAGGGCAGCTCCTACAAAATATACGGGAGCCACCACGATTGGCACAAGTGCGTGAGTGAGCAGAGCAATATGAACGGTCATGACCAGTCAGACGGCTGTGGAGCGACAGTGTTAGGCTGGGTGACCAAAATGCCAGCTTTTCAGACAGTGACGGGGAAAGGGACAGGGCAGGGCGCTCCGACATAAACTTCATGGCGGAGGTCATGTCTATGGAGGCTTATCTGGACAATATTGGTGTGCGTGAGCGTGTATGTGTGTGACTTACACTGGCCTCTGGGAGGAATAGTGCAGCACTATACTGCCACAACAACATAGTCGACGAGGCAGGTGAGCAGGTCGTTTTCTGTCTGAAGAATCCTTTTCGGAGACGGGACAATCCATCAGGAAGACGGAAACAATTCTGGTACAAATATTAAGTTAGGAGTGAGGTCAGTCAAGGTAGATAGTGCACGAGCTTGAGACTCAGATGTAACTGTGACAAGGCGTGACGATCAGAACGACTGCAAAAGGACGGCCATACTAAATACTGCCCGGTACTAGCAATTCTACTGCCCGGTTGCTATTAAAGCATTTTTTGTCTCCTTTTCTCTTATAAATTTCATACTTAATCATCCCCGGTACCACCCAACACTCCCCGGTACTAATAGATCTACTGCGGTCTATAAATGGCCTGATGATAATAATAATAGTGATAATGATAATAATAATAATAATGATGAGAATGCTAATAATGGTAATGATTATAGTAATGATAATGATGATGATGACAACAACCATAATACCGATAATGATAATAATAATGAATAATGATAATAACAACAATAATAATAATAACAATAATAAAATGATGATAATAATAATATGATAAATTGATAATGATAACATAATGAAATAGTATTGATTGATAACAATAGCAGCAAATAATGATATATATAGTAATAATAATAATAATAATAATATATAATATAATGATAATAGTAATATTAATAATGTTAATGATAATAATAATGAAAATAAGTCTGTTCCTTTACATGTATACAAAATATGGTAATGCATTTTAAACAAAAATGTAAAAGGAAAAAGAGAACAGACATATAATT
>NW_020869029.1:326561-337243 GCF_003789085.1 Penaeus vannamei | reverse complement strand
GGCCTGTATCGCCTCCATCAAGGAATACAACTTTTTGGTGTAATGGAAAAGATGCTCTGTTGAATCTGAGAACTAGGCTACCTCACACGCGAGCTTTAGACGGGCAGCTCTCAAAATTTACGGGCAGCCACCAGATTGGCACAAGTGGTGTAGTGAGCAGAGCAATATGAAAACGGTCATGGACCAGTAAACGGTGTGGAGGCAGTGTAGCTGGGTGAGAAATGCAGCTTTTTCAGAAGTGACGGGATAAAGGACAGGGCAGGGCGCTCCGACATAACTTAGGGGAGTCATGGTTATGGAGGTTAGGACAATATTTTTTGGTGTGCGTAGTCGTTGTATGTGGTGACTACATGGTCTGGGAGTAATAGTGAATTGACTATTACTGCACATCAACATGTAGTCTGAGAGGCAGGTGTATTAGGTGTTTTTGTCTGAAGATATCTTTTTCGGTAGATCTGTGGACATCTATTTCAGGAGATCGGTAAATTCTGTGTCAGTAATATTTTAATGTATGGAGTGAGGTCTAGTCAGTAGGTAGTATAGTGCATCTAGTTTGAGTACTCAGTTTATTGTGAATTAGTGGTGGTGACGTATTAGTATAGACTGCAATTATAGAGGCTTATACTTAATTACTTTGCCGTATCTAGCAATTCATTCTGCCTCTTGCTATATATTTGCATTTTGTCTACTTTTTCTCTTTATATATTTCATACTTAATCTATCTTTCCGGTTATCACTCTCAAGTTCACCGTTACTAATTGATAAGATTCTAGCTGCCGGTAAGCTATAAATGTGTCTTGATGATAATTGAATAAATAGTGATTATTGATTATATTATAATTAATGATGAGAATGATAATAATTGGTAATGTATATTAAGCTTTGATGATGAATGAAAAACATAATACCTGATAATGATAAATAAGAATAATGATAATAAACAATATAAATATAACAATAATAAGATGAAATAAAATAATAAATATATTGTAATGATAAAATAAGAAATAGTATTGATAATGATACATAACAGCAGCAGATACATAATGAATAATATATATAGATATAATAATAATATAATATATAATAATATGATAAAGTATATTAATAATGTTATGATAATAATAATGAAAATAAGTTGTCTTTTACATGTTATTACAAAATATTGGTAATGCATTTAAACAAAATTGTAATGGAAAAAGAGAACAGACATACTTAATTCTAAAGTTATATAATAACCTATGAAGAAACTTGAATCTTTATGAGCATTGCATTATATGCAACATCCGGGCTTGCCACGCGTCAAGTAATCTATATCAAGAGATTTTGGTATGTGATCATTTAATTATTTATTATAATATTATTATTATTAATTAAAGGGGGAAAGAGAAAATACATATGTTGTTTTGTGTGTGTATATTATAAAATTATATATTTTAAATATATAATAATTATATATAAATATATATATACATATTATATTAATATTATATATATATTATATGATATATAATATATATGATATAATGCACATATATAATGTATAGTTATATTATTATATATTATTATATAGTATTATAGATTATCTACACATGTATATATATATATATATATACATCATATATATTAATATGATATATTATATATTATATATAATATATAATATAAATATAATATATATATGTATGTATGTATGTAATGTATATTATATACATGTATATATATATATATATATATATATATATATATATATACATATATATATATATATATATATATATATATATATTATATTATATATATATATATTATATATATTTATATATATATATAATATAATATATATATATATATATATATGTATTATTTATAAACATCTCGGTAAGGTGAGTTCACATTCCACCTTGCAGAACAGACGCTACCTCGCTACGCAGACCTCCTGTATCTACAACACCAGAGGAAACAGCTGATTCGCGCCTACAACGCCTTTGCTTGTGTTTACCTATGGAACTTTCTCCTCGAGCAAGTCTGGAAAATTTCGCCCTTGTCACGGCGGAAGAAGTGACACTTCAAGAAAAGAGAAGCAGGCATCTCTTCCCAGGATAGGAGCAGCGGATTAACAGGGGGTTATTCTGTAGTAGAGGTGAAAATAATAATAACAATAATAATGATCATGATAATGAGATTACCGATATTAGTGATGAAGATGATGGTGGCGATAATAACAACAGCAACAATAATAACAATGATGATGATAATAATGACAATAATAATAATATGATGATAGTGATAATGATAATTAGAACAACAATGATAACAATAATGATATTGATAAAAGTAATAACAAAAAATAATGATAATGATAATAATAGTATTGATTATAATAAAAATATCAATTGAAGCCGCATGTAGCGTTGTGGACTGCAAGACGGCTGAAAATGGCATGACCCTCTGTATGTTATCACCACGCACCCCACACACAAGACCGTCATAGGACAGACATGCAGCAAGGTCAAAGGATAAGGATAAGTCCGATATGCGAAGCTGAACCTCACCCGGGCTGTGAAGGGAGCCCAGCCTGTGCCGACTAATCTCGACTCGATCAACGTGTGTCAGCTTTTGCCGACGCGACAGAGCTTAGTCTTTACCCACAGTGGTGCCCAGCCACAGCAGTAACCTCCGGGCGACAATAGGCCGATTCAATCACGCCTAGCAACCGCCCCTAGCAACGAGCACTTGGTGAAAACAAACCCTCGTTCGTTCGAAGACTCATTGCACTTTGCTTACAAAGTCGCTGAATTTTTCTGAGAATTTAGTTTCTTTGCTTGAAAATGCCGTGGAGCTGTGTTGCCGTTAGTTGCTCGAACCACAGCATGGTGGGAAAGAAAGGCTTAACCTTTCATATATTCCCAGACACGAAAAGAAACCTGAAAAATAGAAATGATGGGTACAGGCCATGAGACGCGTGAACGATCAAGGGAGTGCTTGGGCGCCTGGTGGAAAATGTTTACATGTGCACAAAACATTTGATTGATCTACATATTAATATTTTACACCTTTCAAATACCAGAGACAGATAATCACTTTCAGACTCTATATATCTCCACTACAAGGCCAAGCAAGGTCAACATTGTAGATATTATGTGTTGGCAGCAGTCATACACTCTAAAAAAGCACACGCAATTTTACATTTTCAAAGTTTCTAATAAATTGATTTATCATCATTTAAATTTACAGGCAAACCACCCCCGGATCCAACTCACTCAGACTTCATCCTAAGTGTCTTCAAGCACTGTCCATTAGATGAAAACAAAGCAGGTATACAGTTGCCTGTTGCCTTTGTGTCTGAAATGTCATATGGTCCAGCAGCTGATACAAGTGAAGAGGGCCTATCTCTTGAGGTCAAATTATTGAGGAGCGAAAAATGCGTTGTGCGCTTGTAGGCCTATAGGCGACTTCATTGTCTCCTTTGTATAAACACCTAGTAAATGGGGAGAAATGTGATGTTAGGAAATGGCACCGATTTCACAGAAAAATACCCTATATAGCTAAAAGTTGTAGGTTACTGCAGCAAATTATGTTATAAAATTATTATTATAACCTGGTGTGTTGAAGGACCGTCGATTCAAATATCGGCAGGCAAACGGTATAGACACGCTTTTAGCTGCACAGGTTTTAGTTTTGCTTCATATCGCTTTTTCGCTTCGGTTTTTGACGAATCAAAGAATTCATACGATATTTTCGCTCGCCCTGATAGCGATGTATCTGCGAACGACGGGTTTGTTTTCACCAAGTGGGCTGGTGACTTCGACTCGTGACGTCACACCGAATCGGTCTATTGCAACTTCTCGCGCCTGGGCCGACCTCCTGGTGGCTGCACTCAGCAAGGTCTATATAAGTACTTATATATAGACCTTGAAACACAGCTGGGCAAACAAAACGCGCTTTGTCTGCCTCCTGAGACTGGGATAGTTAATCAGAAAAGGACAGTATGCTTGTGACACTTCGAGGTGTAGCATCTTTGTGGTAATTACTGCAATAGTAGTAGTAATATCAGTAATAATGATAATGATGAATGGAAAAATACTACTGTGTTGATACTAAGGTAGAGAAACCCGCAATGTACAAACTAGATTTATTGAAGAAAGTGAGACAACAGTTTCGGAATCGTCCTCGGGTCTGACCCGAAGATGGAATCGAGGACGATTGCAAGGGAAAAGAACAGATAGAGAAATGGAGAGAAATTACAAATAAAGAAAAGATGAGTATGGAAGGAAGGAGGTTGAAAAGGAGGGATGGAATGCAGGGGAAAAAGAACAGATAAAGAAAAATGGAGAGAAATAACAAATAAAAGAAAAAGGTAGGGATGGAGGGAGGGGTGGAAAAGGAGGGATGGAATGCTGGGGAAAAAGAACAGATAAAGAAAAAGGGAGAGGAATAACAAACAAAGAAAAGATGGGGATGGAGTGAGGGAGATGAAAAAGGAATGGTATGCAAGGGAAAAAAAAATAAAGAAAAATGTAGAGAAAGGTGTGTGGAAAAAACAGAAAAGAGAGAGAAGGAGCGGAAACTAATGTAAAGGAAAGATAATAAAGAGAAAGCTGAAAGGAATGTAAGAAAAAAATGATAAAAGGATGGAGAGATAATATAAGGAAAGAGAAATAAATAAACAATAATTAATCGATAGTAATATAGTTATAGTCTTTTTGTTACAATGATTATTCTTGGAAGGTGACAGGCATATAAGGAGAAACATAAAAAAGAAAAGGAGACAAAAGTCCGCCAAGGAAAAACAAACAACCAAATAGAAGAAGAAAGAAAATAGAGAAAAAGGAGGGGAAGGAAGGTGAGTAACTTATATCAAGAAAAAAGGAAGAGGAAGAGAGGTATAAGGAGAGGACTCTCTTAAGGCAAAAGAAAGTTTTATATTTTTCCTCTCTCTTCTCTTCTCTCTCTCTTCTCTCTCCCTTCTCTCTCTTCTCTCTCTCTCTCTCTCTCTCTCGCTCCTTCGGACGTCTAACCCTCCCTCGCTTCTATCCTCCTCGGGTCCCGCGTCCTCTCTCTCTCTCTCTCTCTTCCTTTCTTCTCTCTCCTCCCTCTCTCTCCTTCTCTCCTCCTCTCTCTCTCTCTATCCTCTCTCACTTCCCTCTTCCTCCTCTCTCTTCTCTTGGGCTCCCTATTCCCCTCTTCTCTCCTCTCTCTCTTCCTTTTTTGTCTTTCTTCCCGCCCCATAGTCCCTCTCCTTCTCTCTTCTCTCTCCCTTCTCTCTCATTCTCTCTCTTTCTCTTCTGCTCTCACTTCCTCTCTCCCATGTCTCTTATTTTTTTTTCTCTCTCCCCTCGCCTTCTCTCTCCTCCTGAATGATATTTAGAGAGGTAAAGAGAGAGAGAAGAGAATAGAGAGAGAGATGAGAGGCGAGAGAGAGAGAGAGAGAGGAGAGAGAGACGAGAGAGAGAGAGAGAGAGAGAGGAGAGAGAGAGAGAGAGAGAGAGACGAGAGAAGAGAGAGAGAGAGAGAGAGAGAGGAGAGAGAGAGTGAGAGAGAGAGAGAGAGAAGAGAGAGAGAGAGAGAGGGAGAGAGAGAGAGAGGGAGAGAGAGAGAGGAGAGAGAGTGAGAGAGAGAGAGAGAGAGAGAGAGAGAGAGAGAGAGAGAAGAGAGAGAGAGAGAAGAGAAAGAAGAAAGAAGAAAGAGCGAAGAGAGAGCAAAGAGAAAGAGAAAGAGAAAGAGAAGAGAGCAGAGAAAAGCAGAGAGAGAGAGGAGAGAGAGAGAGAGAGAGAGAGAGAGAGAGAGAGAGAGAGAGAGAGAGAGAGAGAGAGAGCGAGAGAGAGAGAGAGAGAAAGAGAAAGAACGAGAGAGAAGAAGAGAGAGGAGAAGAAGAGAGAGAGAAAGAGAAGAGAAAGAGAAGAGAGGAGAGAGAGAGAAGAGAGAGAACCGGAGAGAGAGAGAGAGAGAGAGAGAGAGAGAGAGAGAGAAGAGAAGAGAGGAGAGAGAGAGAAGAAAGAGAGAAGAGAGAGAAAGAGAAGAGAGAAAGAGAAAGAGAAGAGAAAGGAAAGAGAGAGAGAAAGGAAAAGAGAGAAGAGAAGAGAGAAAGAGAGAGAGAGAGAGAAGAGAGAGAGAAGAGAGAGAGAAGAGAAGAAAGAAGAGGAAAGAGAGAGGAGAAAGAAGAGAGAAAAGAGAAGAGAGAGAGGAGAGAGAGAGAGAGGAAGAGAAGAGAGAGAGAGGAGAAAGAGAGAGAGAAAGAAGAGAGAGGAGAGAGAAGAGAGAGAAGAGAGAAGGAAGAGAAAAGAAGGAGAGGAGAGAGGAGAGAGAGAGGAGAAAGAAGAGAAAGAGGAGAGAACGAGAAAGAGAGAAGAGAAGAAGAAAGGAGAAAGAGAAAGAAAAGAGAGACAGGAAAGAGAAGAGAAGAGCAAGAGAGAAGAGAGAGAAGAGAGAGACTGAGAGAGAGAGAGAGAGAGAGAGACAGACACGACAGACAGAAGAGAGAGAGAGAGAAGAGACGAAAGAGATAAGCAGAAAAGAAAGAGAAAAAGAAATAGAGAGAGAAGAGAAAGAAAGAGAGAAGAAGAGAAGAGAGAGAGAGAGAGAGAGAGAGAGAGAGAGACAGACATAGACAGACAGACAGACAGAGAGAGAGAGAGAGAGAGTTAGTTAGTTAGTCCGGGAGCCCAGAGACATTTGTTTCACATCTCGAGTACAAAAGGTTTGAGGCCTGGAATGTAAACATCTAAGATCGGAGACCCCAAAAAAGGCAATTCTTAAGTTCCGCAATTCTGCACAGCAACCAGGGGGGGGGGTCCACTAAATGCCCCCTAAATGTGACTCTTAATTCACAATTTGAGTACATCTTTCAAACTTGTTTTAAAATGTTCTCTGTATGAGTGGGAGACAGAATTTCCAATTCTTAAGTTTTCAATTTGTGTATTAGGTCGCTTAAGAACGACCTAATTAACGCTAATTAGCATTTTTATTTCACAATTTGAGTACATCCATGAAAATATGACAATGTGTTCCTTAGGTCATCTTAAATCAAGATCAGTCATTCTTAAGTTTCCATTTCATGTATTGACCCACTTAAGAATGCAAAATATACTCATTGACCCCGTCCCTGGCAAAGTGAGTGTTAATTCACAATTTAAGTACACAATTTGGTCTCAAACTGTTCAATAGATCATCGTGAATCAAGAATAGCAATTCTTGTGTCCATTTCATGCATTAACCCACTTAAGAATGCAAAATATACTCTAAAACCCACCCTTGGGAATGTGCCAGTACTATCCACACTAGCAAAAAGGACAATCATAGACTGTATACAGACACAATGTTTTATTTTCTAATAAACTGCACAAAAATGTACTTAGTCCCTGTCCGGTCCGCGAGAGGCCGGACAGGGACTGAATATATTATCTATTAAATATATAATTTATTAAATATGTATATCTATTAAATATATAATCTATTAAATATATAATGCACTATGTATATAATTTAGTGCATTATATAATGGAAGAAAGTTGAGCAGAATTAAGTTCAAGTTAACTGACACAATTCATGCGGGCCCTTTGTAAAAAATAATTGCCCACCCTTGCCCTACAGTGACTGTGAAATACACCGTGGCATGACGTGCAAGAGACAATAGTTCGACTGACTTTGTTACGCAAAACCAAAACTTACCTAGTTGATTTACGTTGAGGCAGTTTTGTTTTGGTCTTTTGAATGGCGACCCACTTGTTGTCGTTTATCCTCCTGATCCCTTTGGTCGGCTTTTATACGTACGCTAATCAGTATTGGACTTCTGTACACTCAAAAACATTTACTTTTATCACGTTTATTTTTCCGTTATCGTTATCATTGCCTATACATACATTTGCTAGATAAACTCCTTTCGGTAATGACACTGAAGGACTTGGCATTGAAGAAATCGACATGATTTTTTAAATTCAAAACGTTCTCGAAGAGGAAAGTCGTACAACGTTAATTGGAGGAGTGGATCGCCATGGTTGCAACAGCAGACTTTCTCATGTGCAACAACTGACTTCAAAGCCAAAGAACCAACACAACTTCAAAGTGTAATCATCAAGACCAAACTTTAAAAATATTTAAGACATTCTGGAAGGTTCTTCATCGCCCCAGTCAACATCAAAGTCCAATTATGAAGACTATACACTTTAAGATTCCAGAAGACTTTCTCGGATCTCCTTCAGTTGCCCCGGAATGAATCCTAAGGAAGGGACCCTCGGGAGAATAGCCACGGGGAGTATAGACTACAATATAGTCTAAAATACTATAGGAAAAGAAAGGAGAAGAGTGAATAGTCGTTTGAATCTCGCGGGATCGTTGGTGAGGCATATCGAACGCGAATTTTGGCGGGAGTTTTCAACGCCTCATTGGTCGAGTGGAGATTATTTTTTTAATCCTGAGGAATTAAGGAGGAAACTTTTTTCTTCTTCCTTTTTCATCGCACTTTTTTATTCAGCGATTTAAAGTGTGATCAGGATAAAAACTAGACAAGATGGTATTTAATATTCTCCGCTGTAAGAGAAAGAGTGAGAGGAGAGAAAATGGAGAACTAAAATGGCAGGTAGAGGTTGGATTCACACACACACACATACATATATATACATATACATACATACGTATATATATATATATATATATATATATATATATATATATATAATATATATATATATATACATATTATCTATCTATCTATCTATCTATCTATCTATCTATACACACACACACACACCACACACACACACACACACACACACACACACAACACACATATATATATATATATATAATATAATATATATATATATAATTAAAAAAAAAATATATATAATGTATATATATAATATATATATATATATATATATATATATATATATATATATATATATATATATATTATAAGTGCTTGTGTGTATGTGCCTATAGATATATAATAGTAATATATACATACATACATACAATATATATATATATATATATATATATATATATATATATATATATATATATGCAAAGAAAAACACAATACCGTGTTGATAATATGGAAGAAAACCCACAATGTACAAACTAGATTTATTGATGAAAGTGAGACAACAGTTTCGGAATCGTCCTCGATTCCATCTTCATCAATAAATCTAGTTTGTACATTGTGGTTTTTTCTTCCATATATATATATATATATATATAATATATATAATATATATATATATATATATATATTATATACGTATATACGTAGGAGGTTTTAGTGCATCAAAGCAATATTTTCAACTTACAAAGCGATGGTACTGTACTATCCTGTACTACTCAGAAGTCATGGCGCAGCGCCTATCGAAATCGCGCCAGTACATGAGGCTTTGCTGTACTACTGGGCGAAGAGGGCGAAGAGGACGAAGAGGACGAAGAGGGCGAAGAGGACGAAGAGGACGAAGAGGGCGAAGAGGGCGAAGAGGGCGAGAGGGCGAGGGCGAAAGAGGGCGAAGAGGGCGAAGAGGGCGAAGAGGGCGAAGAGGGCGAAGAGGGCGAAGAGGGCGAGAGGGCGAAGAGGGCGAGAGAGGCGAGAGGGCGAAGAGGGCGAAGAGGGCGAAGATTCGAAGAGAGGCGAAGAGGGCGAAAAGGGGAGGGCGAAGAGGGCGAAGAGGGCGAAAGGGCGAAGAGCGAAGAGGGCGAAGAGGGCGAAAAAGGAGGGGGAGTCGGCGAAGAAGGGCGAAGAGGGCGAAGAGGCGAGAAGAGGGGCGAAGAGGGCGAAGAGGCGAAGAGGGCGAAAAGGGCGAAGAGGCGAAGAGGGGCGAAGAGCGGGCGAAGAGAGGCTAAGAGGGCGAAGAGGGCGAGAGGGCGAAGAGGGCGGCGAAGAGGCGAAGAGGGCGAAGAGGGCGAGAGGGCGGAAGAGGAGGGCTGAGAAGTTAGAACGCGGACCAATTTTGCAGTATATCATAACACACAAAGCACAACGCGTTCTTATTGCATGTTAGAAAAAAAAAATATAGGAGAGTGAAGAGAGAGAGAGAGAGAGAAGAGAGAGAGAGAGAGAGAGAGAGAGAGAGAGAGAGAGAGAGAGAGAGAGTGAGAGAGTGAGAGAGAAGAGAGAGAGATCAGAGAGAGAGGCCGAGACCGATACTATCTCTCTCTCTCCTCCTTCTCATATATGTGTGTGTGCTGTTATAATATATATATATATATATATATATAATGTGCTATTGCTGTGTGTTGTGTGTGTGTGTGTGTGTGTGTGTGTGTGTGTCGTGTGTGTGTGGTGTGTGTTGTAATTTGATGATTTGGAAATAAGTTCATATTTAGAAATACTTTATCTTACCATATAAGATAAAATGACCAGTGATGAGGATAATGATAATGTGGAAATGATAATGATAAGGATAATAGTAAGAGTAATAAAGATAACAAGAAAAAGGACAACGATCCTAACAATAATAACGGTGCTACGAATAGTAATGGTAATACTTATAATAATAATAATAATAATAATATATATGACAATATAATAGTAATAATATAATAATATATAATAGTAATAATAATAATAATAATCCAAATGATAATAATGACAATAACAATAGTAATAATAATGATAGTAATAATGGTAATAATAGTAATGATGATAACAATAACAATTATACTATCATAATAATAATAATAATAATAACAAT
>NW_020869029.1:304061-311561 GCF_003789085.1 Penaeus vannamei | reverse complement strand
TCCCTCTCTCTCTTTCTTCTCTCACTCATTCTCTGTCTCCTCTTCCCTCTTTCCTCCCCCCTTTCTCTCTCTCTCTCTCTTTCTAGCTCTTCCTGTTCTGTCTCTCTTACTTCGTCTTCCCAATTTCTTCCACTTTCCTCATTTTCCTCTTTACAGTTTTTTTTTGTTCTTTCTCATATCTTCTCCTATTCTTCTTTTCCATTATCTTCTCTTCATTTTCCTCTCATTTCCTCTACTGCTCTTTATCATTTTCTTTCTTCTCTTACTCATTTCCCCATTCTCCTCCTCATTTTCTCCCGTGTCCCATGTTCCCATTCTCCTTCTCATTTTCTTCTCCTGTTTCCTCGCCCCTATTTTTCTTCTCATTTTCGTCTCCTATTTCTTTACCCCATTTTCCTCTTCATTTTCTCTCCTCCTTTTTTTGTTTTCCTTTCTTGTTCCTTTCACCATTCTCGCTCGTTTTCTCTCATGCTCCACATTCCCATTCTTCGTCTCATTTCCCTTTCCTGTTTCCTCTACCATATATTACTCTTCAATTCCTCTGCTGCTCTTTCTTTAAATATTTTTTCTTGTTCCTCTTCCCCATTCTCCTCCTCATTTTCTCTCGTGTCTCATCTTCCTCCTTCTCCTTCTCATTTTCCTCTCCTGTTTCTCTATTTCCTTTTCCTTTTCATTTTCTCTCCTGTTTCCTTTTCCATTTTCCTTTCTTGCTCCTTCTCCCCAGTCTCCTCATTTTCTCCCGTGTCCCATGTTCCCATTTTCTTTTCTATCCCTTTCCTGTTTCTCTACATTTTCCTCTTCATTTTCTCTCCTGCTCCTCTTCCTTATCTTTCTCTTTAGCTCCTCTTCCTGATTTTCTTCTACTGCTTCTTCCCCCATTCCTCCTCCTTATTTACCTCCCCTTCTCATATTCTTTAGTCTCTTCCTCTTTTTCCTCCCTGCTCGCTTCCCTCGCTCTTCCTTCTTATCCTCCTCTCTTTTCTTCCTTCTCATCTTCTTATTTCTCTTCCGGTCCTCTCCCTCATTTTCTTCTTCCTTTTTCAAATCCTGTTTCTCTTATAATTCCCCCATCATTTTCCTCTCCTGCTCTTCTGTCTCCGTTCTTCCTCTTATTCTCTCTGTTGCTTCCTTTTCCTCGTTCTCTTCCTCCTATCTCTATTCTGCTCTTCTTCCCCATTCTCTTTCTCGTTTTCCTCTCCTTTTCCGCTTTACTTAGTCTTGTTTTCTTTATTTACTTTACCTTTTACTTTTACTTCCTAATTTTCCTCGTTTGCCTCTCCTGCTTCTCTTCTCTGTTCTATTATTTTTCTTATTCCTTTAATCTCGTATTCTCTCATCATTTTCTTATTCTGCTCCTCTTTCCTCGTTATTTTCCACATCTCCCTTCCTTCCTCTTTCCTCACTGTACTCCTTCTTCTTGTCTTACTTCCTTCCCTTTTCCTCATCTTCCTCTCGTCCTTCTTCCCTTTATTCTTCTTCTTTCCTCTCTTCCTTATCTTCTTCTTGTCTTTTTTCTTTCCTCTCCTTCTCATCTTCCTCTCGCCCTCCTTCCTTCCTCTCCTCCTCCTTCCTTCCTCTCCTCCTCATCTTCCTCTCGTCCTCCTTCCTTCCTCTCCTCCTCATCTTCCTCTCGTCCTCCTTCCTTCCTCTCGTTCTCCTTCCTTCCTCTCCTCCTCATCTTCCTCTCCTCCTCCTTCCTCTCGCCCTCCTTCCTTCCTCTCCTCCTCATCTTCCCCTCGTCCTCCTTCTCCTCTCTTCCTTCATCTTTCTCTCGTCCTCCTTCCTTCTCTCCTCCTCATCTTCTCTCGTCCTCCTTCCTTCCTCTCCTCCTCATCTTCCTCTCGTCCCTCTTTCCTTCCTCTCCTCCTCATCTTCCTCTCTCCCTCCTTCCTTCCTCTCCTCCTCATCTTCCTCTCGGTCTCCTTCCTTTCTCTCCTCCTCATCTTCCTTCCTCTCCTCCTCATCTTCCTCTCGTCCTCCTTCCTTCCTCTCGCCTTCCTTCCTTCCTGTCCATCCTTCCTTCCTCTCCTCCTCCTTCCTTCCGCTCCTTCCTTCCTCACCTCCTTCTCGTCCTCCTTCCTTCCTCTCCTCCTCATCTTCCTCTCTTCCTCCTCCTTCCCCTCTCCTCCTCCTTCCTCCTCGTCCCTCCTTCCTTCCTCTTCTCCTTCATCTCGCCTCTCGTCCTCCTTCCTTCCTCTCCTCCTCATCTTCCTCTCTTCCTCCTTCCTTCCTCTCCTCCTCACCTCCTCTCGTCCCTCCTTCCTTCCTCTTCTCCCATCTTCCTCTCGTCCTCCTTCCTTCCTCTCCTCCTCATCTTCCTCTCTTCCTCCTTCCTTCCTCTCCTCCTCCCTTCCTCTCGTCCTCCTTCCTTCCTCTCCTCCTCATCTTTCTCTCGTCCCCTCCTTCCTTCCTCTCCTCCTCATCTTCCTCTCGTCCTCCTTCCTTCTCTCCTTCTCATCTCCCTCTCGTCCTCCTTCCTTCCTCTCCTCCTCATCTTTCTCTCGTCCTTTCCTCTCATCTTCCTCTCGTCCTCCTTCCTTCCTCTCCTCCTCATCTTCCTCTCGTCCATCCTTCTTCCTCTCGTCCTCCTCCTCCTTCCTCCTCCTCCTCCTCATCCTTCTCTCTCTCATCCTCCTCCTTCCTCTCGTCTCCTTCTTCCTCTTCCTCCTCATCTTCCTCTCGTCCTCCTTCCTTCCTCTCTCATCTTCCTCTCGTCCTCCTTTCCTCTCCTCCTCATCTTCCTCTCTTCCTCCTTCTTCCTCTCCTCCCTCCTTCCTCATCTTCTTCCTCTCGTCCTCCTTCCTTCCTCTGTCCTCCTTCCTTTCTCTCCTCATCTTCCTCTCGTCCTCCTTCCTTCCTCTCCTCCTCATCTTCTCTCGTCCTCATCTTCCTCCTCTGTCCTCTCGTCTCATCCTCATCTTCCTCTCCTCCTTCCTTCCCTCCTCCCCATTTTTCCTCTCCTCCTCATCTCCTCTCACTCTCCTTCTCTTCCTCCTCATCTTCTCTGTCCTCCTTCCTTCCTCTCCTCCTCTCTTCCTCTTCGTCTCCTTCCTTCCTCTCCTCCCATTTCCCTCTCCCCCCTTCCTTCCTCTCCTCTCATCTTCTCTCCGTCCTCCCTTCCTCTCCTCTCCCTCCTTCCTGCTCGCCCCCTTCCTTCCTCTCTCCTCATCTTCCTCTCGCTCCTTCCTTCCTCTCATCTATCCTTCCTTCCCTTCCTCCTCCTTCCTTCCTCTCCTCTCACCTCCTTCGTCTGCCTTCCTTCCTCTCTCCTCATCTTCCTCTCTCCTCCATCCTTCCTCTCCTTCTGATCTTCCTCTCGCCTCCTTCCTTCCTCTCCTCCTCATCTCCTCCCGTCCTCCTTCCTTCCTCTCGTCCTCATCTTCCTCTCTTCCTCCTCCATTCCCTCTCCTCCTCATCTTCCTCTGCCCTCCTTCCTTTCCTCTCCTCCTCATCTTCCCTCGTCCTCCTCTTCTTCCTCATCTTCCTTCCTTTCCTCCTTCCTCCTCTCCTCCTCTCTCCTCTCTCTTCCTTCTCTTCTCCTTCTTCCTCTCCTCCTCATCTTCCTCTCGCTCCTTCCTTCCTCTTCCTCTCCTCATCCTCTCCTCCTCATCTTCCTCTCTCCTCCTCCTTCCTCTCACCCTACTTCCTTCCTCCTCCTCACTCCTTCCTTCCTCCTCTCTTCCCTCTCCCACTTCCTTCCTCTCTTCCTCATCTTCCTCCGTCCTCCTTCCTCCTCCTCCCTTCTCTCCTCCTTCCTCCTCTCCTCCTCCATTTCCTCTCGCCTCCTTCCTTCCTCTCCTCTCCTCCTTCCT
Organism: Penaeus vannamei; assembly: GCF_003789085.1. Classification (NCBI taxonomy): domain Eukaryota; kingdom Metazoa; phylum Arthropoda; class Malacostraca; order Decapoda; family Penaeidae; genus Penaeus; species Penaeus vannamei. The sequence goes on along the minus strand of NW_020869029.1, from coordinate 307,749 downwards.
CTCCTGCTCTCCTCCTCCGTCCATCCTTCGTCCTACTTCCTTCCTCTCCCATCCTTCCTTCCTCTCCTCCTCATCTTCTCTCGTCCTTCCTCCTCCCCACTTCCCTCTCCTCATCTTCCTCTCGCCCATCCTTCCTTCCTCTCCTCCTCATCTTCCTCTCTTCCTCATTCCTCTCTGTCTCTCGCAAACTCCTCCCAACTCCATCCTATATATACTGCGTCCCTGTGAGTCATCTTCCTGCAATCTGTGTCGGATCCAATTTAAAAACTTCCCCCAAATTTCAAAACTTGAACCATGTGTGCGTTAACCGCCGCTACATCCGGGAGCTGCTAGGCGCTGTCGAGGAAAGAAGGGAATTAGATATATAGAAGGAAAAAGAGGGAGAGAGAGAGAAGGGTGGAGGATGAAGGGGAGATGGGGAAGGATAGGAAGAGGGAAGGGGATGGAGGAATGGAGATAGAGGGGGAGGGGGAAGAAGGAATGGAGATAGAGTGGAAGAGAAGGAGAAACAAAGGAGGTGGGGGGAAAATGAGAAGTGGAGGTGGAGGAAAAGGGAAGAAATGGTGAAGGATGGAAGTGGAAGAAATAAACGAGAAAAAAATAGAGGAATTTGAAACCCAAAGAGAAATTGAAGGAAAATTTTAAGTTGGGCGGAAAATGAAGTGAATTGAGGAGGAGAAGAATTAAATAAAAATAAAGAGACAGTGAAGAAGTTGGAAAATGAAGAGAAACGAATGACGGAAAATGAAAGGAAATATAAAGAGATATAAAGAACATAGAAAGAAAGAAATGAAAATAAAACCGAAATAGAGGAAGTGATAAAATAGAGGAAGAGACTAAGAATAGAAAAGAAGATTAACATTACGATAGAAAAGGTAGAAAAATAAATGAAGAAGAGGGAAGAGCGATAAGAAGTGAAATGAAGGGAAAACTAAGAAGGTCAAAGAGAAGGAAGGAAGGAAAAGGAGGAGGAGAGAATATGGAGAAATAAAGGAAGGAAATTATTTAGGAAGATGATTAATGAGAAGAAATAGAGGAAAAAGGAAGAAATAAATGAAAGGAAATAGAGAAAAAGGAAGATAGATGAAGAAAATACAGAACACAAGAGGAAATTGAGGATGAGAGAAGAAATGGGAAGAAACAGGGAAGAGATGATTATAAAGAGAAAGAGAACTGAAGTAATAAAGTAAAAATGAAACGAATAATAATAGAAAAATTCATGTTTTTTTGTATCAGAAGTTTTGATTGACAAAGCACACGCTGTCATTCTCTGTCTTCCTCTTTGTCTCTGTCTCTCTTTCTCTGTCTGTCTGTCTGTCTCTCGCTCTCTGTCTCTCTCTCTCTCTTTGTCTCTGTCTGCCTATCTGTCTGTCTGTCTCTCTCTCTTTCTCTCTGTCTCTCTCTCTTTCTGTGTATCTCTCTCTCTCTCTTTGTCTCTGTCTGCCTGTCTGTCTATCTCTCTCTCTCTCTCTCTTTCTCTGTCTCCCTCTGTCTCTGTCTCTGTCTCTCTCTTCCACACACACACACACACAGACACACACACACACACACACACACACACACACACACACACACACACACACACACACACACACACACACACACACACACACACACACACACACACACACACACACACACACACACACACACACACACACACACACACACACACACACACACACACACATCCTCACTTAAAAAAGAAAAACTGACACACAAAAAAATGAAACCGAATAATGATAGAAAAGTTCATGTTTTTTTGTATCAGAAGTTTTGATTGACAGTTTCGCTGAATGGGAAACTTTTTTTTTTTTTTTTATTATTTTTTTTAAATCTTGGTACTGTTCGTCATAATTTTCTAGTTATTCTGAGGACTCTTCATTCATTAGTGAAACTAGTTGCTAGAATCACATCAAAATTTATTATTTACCCTAATCTAAATTACAAGGAATTTTTCTATAGTAATCTTTGATGCTACGAAAACTTCATTAAAACTAAATGCATAACTTTTTTTATTTCTCAAAAAAAAAAAAAAAAAAAAAAAATCTTATTGTCACGAAATATATATGTTCTATAATGGATTCAAGAAAACTAAATGTTGTTGAATTAACTTAGTTTTGAGCTTTTGGAAGTTCTTGGACGTTCTAAGTTAACCTTCCATTATTCTGGAGATCATTAGCGGCATATTTCTACATGTTTTAAGTAGGAATTCCGACCAAACGGCTCAAAAGATTACGTAAGGGGCAAGTCAGTGTTATTTGGAGCTAAATGTGGACTCGAGAATGTGATGAATTTGTAGTTAGGATTTTTTTCAGGATTATTTCAGCTGAATTCTGGTTCGGCTGTTGTGTTCTTTCGATTTTTATTCATGTATTGTTTTTTTTAGATTTATTTTTCTATCTTCTATTTTCACTTTGTTAAGTTTCCTTTTCTACCGTTTTTATCATAGTTTTAATCTATTTGATTTTTTCTTTTACTTTTTTTTCTTTTTTTTCTCTATCTTTCCATAATCCTTCATTTCTTTCATCCTTCCCCTTTTTACTAAACATCTACTATATACACTTTTATTTTTCATTCATCGGTTGCCTTCATCATTTTCAATTTCAACCATTTACAAACTATATCAACAAGTTCATTCATAAATAATTTTCATATTTACGTCTCAGCTGTAGATACTACAACGTGTCCTGCAAAGATGAATGAAATTGCAAACCCACGTCATTGCAAAAATTGATGAACCGTTAATCTGCCGGCACACCACGTGACCCCCAACAGAGGGCAATGCATGCAAACCGCACATTGATATCTTCATTGCAATATTCTGTGGTTATGAGTACAGTATACGAATGAGTGACGGAGAGAGAGAGAGAGAGAGAGAGGAGAGGAGAGAGAGAGAGGAGAGAGAGAGAGAGAGAGAGAGAGAGAGAGAGAGAGAGAGAGAGAGAGAGAGAGAGAGAGAGAGAGAGAGGAGAGAGAGAGAGAGAGAGAGAGAGAGAGAGAGAGAGAGAGAGAGAGAGAGAGAGAGAGAGAGAGAGAGAGAGAGAGAGAGAGAGAGGAGAGAAGAGGAGAGAGAGGGAGGGAAGAGAGAGAGAGAGAGAGAGAGAGAGAGAGAGAGAGAGAGAGAGAGAGAGAGAGAGAGAGAAGAAGAGAGAGAGAGAGAGAGAAGAAAGAGAGAGAGAGGGAGGGGAGAGAGGAGAGGGAGAGGGAGGGAAGAGGGAAAGAGAGGAAGAAGAGATAGAGAGAGAGAGAGAGAGAGAGAGAGAGAGAGAGAGAGAGAGAGAGAGAGAGAAGAGAGAGAGAGAGAGAGAGAGAGAAGAGAGCAGAGAGAGAAAGACAGAGAGAGAAAGAGAGAGAAGAGAAGAGAGAGAGAGCGAGAGAGCGAGAGAGAGAGAGAACGAGAAGGAAACAAAAGAGAGGTAAATGAAGAGAAATATGAAAAGGAGATAGACAGATAAATAAGCATACAGATAGACAGGCAGATACACTGACTGATAGATAGATATACATACAAACAGAAAAACATGAAAAAGGATTGCGAAAGAAAACAATGTTAGGGAAATTTTTTATCTTTTTCTTTTCAACTTCACCAGAAAACGTACTCATGGGGAAATCTAGGGAAGAAATTTGCCTCTTTCTTGCCTTCTTAGGGAGATTTTAGGGGAAATCTGATACCCGAGATTTAATG
>NW_020869029.1:274061-279061 GCF_003789085.1 Penaeus vannamei | reverse complement strand
ATTGCACCTCTTCGTATTTAGGACTCTTAGAAGGAGGGTGTTTTGCTGGAAGGAGAGGAGAGGGAGGGCAGGGGAGTGAGGGAGGGAAGGGATGGGAGGGACGGAAGGAGGGCAGGGAGGGAGGGTTAGGGAGAGAGAGAGGGTAGGAGCGATGGAAATCAGAATCAGAAATCTAATACTGTAGTTTAGCCACAATTGTCAATCATCAACAAAAATACATACATCATTTTACACTAGTGGTATGGCCTGAGCCCTCCAAGGAGTGAGACTCCTTAGGTAAGGCCCCCTTAACTATTAAACACTTAAAAAACTAGGAAGAATAACCTTCAGGACATAATGTATTTAATAAGTTAACACTACAATCCACTGCTAATACTGACATGACATTATTACATACATGATATGAAAGGAAATTGCAGGCAGAATAGCATAGACATACATTATATGTAATAATGTAAACTATACACGCCATACACATCAACACACGCATGACCCTACACTAGCACATACCACTCATTATTACCACTTACTCCATATTAGAACATATGGAACCTCACTATATCACTACACAAAGTCTACTACTATACATAACCCTCACACCGACTACGAGACACTACACACAGCCTTATCCATACTTAAATTACACACACATAATCTTATACAGTTTCCACGTAGGAGAAATATTACCACGTGACTGCAAAATACGGTGCTACAATGATAGAAAAAATTAATATAAGTGAATGCTCACAGTTAAAACATTATATGATTACTGTGACAACAAAAAACATTTTCACGTGACCCTTTTGAAAGATGGACCAAAGTAGCACAGTACGTACATTCATAGGGAGAGCATTCAGAGAGTGCGTGTCACAATGATTATAGCTTATATACATGGAATTTATATTGATCGACTGCACATGATACTGGAACAGGCATCTCGAGCAATCATCGGATTACCACTATCAGTGGCCGGATTCTGTCGTTAGTTTCTGGGTGCCGTGAACATGTCATCTGTTCCTCTATTTGGCGAACTCCTTAGGCTTTTAAAACAAAAGAGGCACCCAGCAGTACCAAGTATCCATTCCTTGATTTTTAGAATTCTAGAGGATTTAGGAAGCCTTCGTGAGTGTGATCATCTTCTTCTACGACTAAGCATTCTACGTCAACAATTCGTTTTTTTGAGTTTATTATGTAAAGGTTAAGATGAGTGTAGGGAGCCATGATAGCTCCCAAATAACATTTCACCCCATAAAGTAATAATGTGGGTTAACCACTGTGTTTTATATAATTGCTGTAAGGCTCTTCAAGGGTAATGTTCTTGCGCAACTTGATGAAAGACGAGTCACAAAGTCTTATTTAGTTTTAGAGACTACATTCGTGCCTGATGTGAAGATTTCAATTAGATGAAGAGATCCATGGTAAATCACCAAGGGAAATATCACTTACAGTATAAAACCCTGTTTGTTGGGACATTTGCCGACATTGACATGTGAGGGGCTGTTGATAACAGGAGCATTTGTCTTGTATTCCTATGTAAACAATTATATCAATTGGTCTCTGTCGAATATTCAGGGTAGCCTATTTAGCGGTCATCATCTTCTGTTATACTATATGCATTTCCACCTTGTTTGTGAGTTCGAATCAAATCGTATAATGGAGTTGCCCCGAAGCGTAAACAAGCAAAGTAAATACCACTCAGCCATAAAGGAGTGAAAGCTCGGGACAAGTCCTCGCCCCATTCGGACAATATTACATTTCTGAACTGTAAAGAAGAAACCAATATGGCGTCACCAAGGAATGGAGCCCTGTGGGACCTCGATGCGAGCGATAGTTCTTTAGAGGAGTTGCACACGTCATTGAAGGGAGCGGGAGGCGAGGAGGGAGGGAGTAACTGACGACACATAAGGGAGAGAGAGGAGGGAGGAGAGAGGGATGGGGGGACGAGGAGGGAAATGGAGCGGAGGGAGAGAGGGATAGGGGGTGAGCATGAGAGAAGGGAAAGGAGAGGAGAGAGCAGAGCAGGACAGAGAGACGAGGGAGGGAGGGATGGAGGAGGTAAGAGAACAGCGCAGCTACCGGCCCGCCAGGCGTATAATGGCGGCCAAAGGGCGAGGTCGTCAGTGCATGAGCGTGAGCGGAGCGTGGAGTGGAGACGCAGCGCGCTCGGGATACGATGCGCGTATCTGAGACGCGAGTCTGATCGATGCGAGAGTAGGGACACACGGGCACGGGAAGACGGACGAGACGAAGGGACGGAGCAGGAGCGCGCAGAAGGGCGAGGAACGGACACGTGCACCTTGCGACGAGGGATCGGAGCTACGCGTAACTCCTGGAGATGTGGGGAAAGCACGCCACCGGGGCTGAAAGGGTGGCATGGGTAGGGGTACGCAGAGGGAAGGGTCGTGATCTCCACGGAAGGCAGAGAGCGCCACACGAGAAGCGGGACCGGTCGAGACGCGACACGAGCGACGGAGCGCTCACGCACATGCGCTACTGGCACTCACCTGAGAGTCGAGAGTCAGCAACTGAGGCTAGATAGGCGTGAGAGCTGACGCGCGTGATCAGCGAGGCCGGACGGGAAGGCGTAGCGTACTCTCTCGCACCACGGAGGACAGCCGCGGCATCGAACAAGATCGGTCGACGACGACCGGAGACGTACACAACACGAGATGCGCTAGCGTGCAAGGTACGACATCAACATTGCCGTCCCAAATCCGTGGCGCGTAGAAGCACCCAGCAGGAACAGCACAACTATATCGTATACCGGGACACGCGACGGCGAGAGATCGTAACCCGGCCGAGTGTGCGCGAAACGCGCACGGCGGATGACACGACAGCGAGCATGTGGATCGCGTGGAGTCTATCGAGTCCCGATGCCGCCGGACTAGCGCCCCGGTGCTCTAGACCCAGAGGCAGCCAGACCGGAGAGGGAAGGCGACGCGAAGATGATACGGCGTACGCCGGGGTCGTAGGGGGAAGAGACGGACCCGACGCATACGCGACGAGCAGAAGAGACTGCGTAATCGCTCCACGCCCAGGAGGCACATCCACGGACGCCACGCTCCCTTGTCTCAGTAAGGGGAAGGGCGGACGGGCGAGAGGGAGAGGGCCATGGGATAACTCATGTGACCGGCTACACAGATGGCCCGAAGGCGACATTCCACCCGGTGCGCCATGGACGAGCGAAGCCGATGGGAGCACTCATCCAGGCACAATCCAAACCCACCACGCGCGCACTGCTGCAGTGCGCGCCCAACCAGGCCGATATCGGACACACGCGCGCAGTCTAGGAGAGAACTGCGCGATAGTAACGCGCTTCTCGCACAGCGCCCCGGCCCGCGACTAGTGAGATCCCGGTGACGCAGAGGTGGCGAGGGATATCCGAACATTACCACCGGCAAGCCCAAGGAATAGACTGCTTCGACCGGGACGCACACTGCAATGGACCGTCTCAGGCTCCCTACCGGCAGCCAGGAGAGCCCTCACTATGAGGTACTCAAACCCTCCGATGCGTCTTCTACTCACCCAATGGAGAGCAGAGCGAGCACGCAGACGACTTGCACACGAGACGACAGAGAACGAACAGTCTCGACCACACCCACTCCCATAACTGACAAGCGGCATCTTAGCACTGCACGGCACGAGAAAGACCTGACCTCAGTGCACGAAGATGGAGACCGAGACCCACGACACCGACTGAGAATGAGAGAGAGAGAGAGAGGGAGAGAGAGAGCGAGGGGAGGAGAGAGAGAGGGGAAGGAGGCGACTGTAGGAGGGAGGAAGGAGGGAGGTGAGAAGCGCAGCGCCGAGGCAGCGTGCCCACAAGCCCGAAAGCAGATAGTGAGAGCCAGTAGATCATCTACAGGATGTCTCAGCATCGAGAGCAGCCGACGTGACGCAAGGCGCTTGGGCCGAGGGAGGAGACGGCGAGGTGCCACCAACGAGACCGGACCACGCACCACGACTGAGACAGAGAGAAGTACGATCGCTAGACGGCGAAGACGACGAGATGCTGGGCGACGATGCGAGCGGTAAAGTCATACAAGCCGCCGTTTAGATTACCGCTCTCTCACACACGTACGCCCAGACCACCGCCCGCCGACCCACACCTCCGCGCCACTCTGTAAAACCACCGTGAGCCAGCGGACCAGTCCAAGCGTGACCAGCTGCCCTTATAGACGACTGCGCACGAGTAGAAGACCGATGAGTCCGCAAGAGTGACGACGACACGACGAGACTGCCAGAGAATCGACGCAGTACGAAGCGACCAACCAGCACCCAGAGACCGAGAGCAGAACAGAGTAGGATAACTACTATGAAAGACTCGATATAATCTATTACCTTACACTCATTCCGCTACTACTACAAGTTGAAGCATACATACTACCCCAGTATCACTATAGTACTATCAAATAAATATACCCGCTGGCAACCACCTATGTTTGTCATAGCTCTAACCATCACTTTATTCGCGTATATTATAGAAGAGAGGAGAGAGAGTTGACACCCATTGACTAGACGACCTGCTCCAGAGCATAGACCACCCTCCTGCCGACTCCCGCCACTGCCCGCCCGCCAGCAGAGACAGCCGCGGACGAGAGAACATAACCGCCACATTAGAAATAAGAGAAAGAGAGAGAGAGAGCAGAGAGGATTAGCTTACTAGATAGATTAGAGGGAGAGAGAGAAAAGAGAAGATGAGGATGAGAGAGATAACAAAGAACGAGAGAGAGGAGAAGAGAGCAGAGAAGACTGCCACAACGAAGAGAGAGAGAGATTATATTCCGAGAGAGAGAGAGAGAGAGAGAGAGATAGAAGAGGGTAGAGAGGATGAGAATCTGGCAAAAATTTATACTCCACACACAACACCAAACACACGCACACACACACACAGACCACACATGGTAGTTATAGATTATACATATATGTATACACACACAACCACACACACACACACAACACATACACACACACAACACACACAACACACCACACACACA
>NW_020869029.1:256561-261561 GCF_003789085.1 Penaeus vannamei | reverse complement strand
ATTACACATAGCATATATATATAATATATATATATATATATATATTATATATATTATATAATTATATATATATGATACATACATATATATATATATATATATATTGTATACTATATATATAGTATATATATATAATATATTATATAATATATATATATATATATATATATATATATATATATATATATATTATATATTAATATATTATATACTATATAAATTATATATATATATATTTATAATATATTATGCATATATATGCATTATATTTATATATATGTATATTTTATATATATGTAATATATATATATATATATATATATATATATATATATATATTATATATATATATAGTATATATATATATACACACACACCACACATACATATATGTATTTATATTTATATACATACACACGTATCTATATTTATCTATCTATCTATCTATCTACTATTATCTATCTATCTATATATATATATATATATATCTATATATATATATATATATATATATATAAAGTATATATATATGTATATATACGCATATTTGCAAATATAAATTGAGTATGTGTGTATATGTGCATATATGATAAGGATATACATAGGCCTATCTCTCATATTTGTATTTTCATGTCATGCTTGAAGTCCTTGCGTTTCTTCAATCTATTTGGACATACTCTATATTTGTGATTTTCCATCTCTGTGTGTATGTGTAATTCCGTACACATGGTGCGTGTGCGTTTGGTGTAACACATCTGCACTCAGGCGTTTACACATATGATTTTACACATGGGAAAAGATGCTCATAATTTGGCTTATATATTGCACGTGCGTAATTCTGTGTCTTTGTATTTGGTTGTATATATTTGATTTTCTATCTGATTTTCTTTTTTTTTATCTGTCTGTTTCTTTATCTATCTATTTATTAATTTTTACGTCTATCTACAGTATACATCTAATTTTACGTCTATCTATTTATTTATAAACTTATGTATCACTCTAATGACCTGTCTGTCTATCAATCTCTATACCGAATTATTAAAAAATATATCTATCTATCAATATCTATACACACTACTATCTGTCTATCTATTCGTCTATCTATCTATCTGGCCCTATAGACTCGCAACACCTCACACACGTATATCTTATCCAACCCTATTCAGACCATCCAACCCTTTATCTACACGTCAAAATTCCCCTTAAAACCTGATCGAAGAGAAGCCAATAAGCGAATAAAGGATTGAAACTCCTTGAATCTTCTTCATTATAGGATCTAATCGCACGTTCGATGGTTTATTGGAATCGATAGAACGCAGTACTGATAGCAGATGCAAGGTAGTAATACTCGGGAAAGGAATGTGATGGGGAATTATATGGTATTTCTAGGGGTCTTGTTGGTGTGGTGAGAGACGTAATGCTATGTTGGTGGACTTTGTTCCAGTCTCTGCCTCTGGCTGTCTGGCTGTCAGGTAGTCTGTCTGTCTTTCTTTCTCTCTCCCTCTCTCTCTCTCTCCGTCCGTCTTTCTGTCTCAACTCTGACGTCTGTCTGTATCTCTCTCTCTCTCCGTCCGTCTTTCTGTCTCTGTCTGTCTGTCTGTCCGTTCTCTCTCCCTTCGTCCTCTTTCTGTCTCACTCTCTCTCCCCCTCCGTCTGTCTGTCCGTAAATCTCTCTCTCTCTCTCTCCCTCCCTCCTCTCTCTGTCAAGATAAAAGACAGACGGAAAGAAAAAGAGCAAGATACCCCCCCCCCCCCCCATCCCCGCGCCTCATCCCGTCCGAACTGAACCGTGCCTTCATGAATCACTTAGAGCCACTGGGGCAACAGACGGGGAAACAATAGCAAGCGTTATCAAATATTCACAGCGGAGGAGTATCGGCACAGCGAAGGGTCTCGGAGCCAAATTGCCGAAGTGTCGTTAAAGATTCATCAACTGTCAGAGATTGACGTTGATGGTTGTTAAGAGTGAAGGGGGTCGCGGGTTTATGACATCAAGTGGCGCGAAAGGTAGAAAGGTATAGAGAAGATCAATGGATTTCTTCGATTGCTGTTATCAGAGAATGATTTGATTCGCAGCATACGTCGCGATGAAAGAAGGCGTGGAAGACCTGCTCTTTGTATAGAAAAAGATAATAACTAACACTATAACAGGGACGAGTTAACCGCTCTTAATACCAGCTATTAAAGCGACAGACGACCATAGTTAGTCCTTAACCCTCTGAGTACCAGGTAGCCAGACGAGGTACTCAAACACGTGAAACTAACCATTGTCGTCTGCTGCAAGAAAACATTCAGCGGGAACAGGAGCCATCACATGATAACGAAGGTTTTACTCTTACATCCGCGACGCAGAAAAAAAAGGAGGGAAGCATAAGTTGTCGAAGTGAAGGTTTCTATGAATACGAGAAAAGAGCTCAAAAGATGGCGTTCGGGGACCGTATATTTGTTTGCATCTTAAAGGAATTGGTGTAGGGGAGGAGAGGAAGAGGGGGAGAGGGGGGAGAGAGAGAATAGCGGGAGGAAGGAGAGGAAGAGGGGACGAAGGAGGAAGGAGAGGAAGAGGGGAAGAGGGGGAAGAGAGAGGAAATAGGGGGAGGGGAAGGAAGAGGAAGAGGGAAGAGAACGAAGGAAAGAGGGAGAGGCAGGAAAAAGAGGAAGGGGGAAGAGGGGAAAGGAGGAAAGGGGGAGAAAGAAGAGGGAAGAGGGGAAGAAGGGGGAAGAGAGCGGAATTGGTGTGAGGAGGGAGAGAGAGGAAAAGGGGGAGGGAGAAGGGAGGAAGAGGGACGAGAGGGAACGAAAAGGGGGGGAGAGGGAGCAGGAGAGGAAGAGGGGAAGGGAGAGGGGGAGAGAGGAAAAGGGCGGAGGAAGAAAAGGAAGGGGGCAAGGGGGAAGAGAAGGAAGGGTGGAAGTACGGGAGAAGGAGAGGGAGAGGAGAAGAGGGGAAGAGAGGAAAGGGGAGGGGAAGAGAGGGGGGGGACGAAGGGGAAAAGAGGGAATTGGGGGAGGGAGAAGGAGAGGAGAGGGAAAGAGGAGGAAAAAGGGGGAGGAGAAGGAGAGGATACGGGAAAGAGGGAAGATGGGGAAAGGAGAGGGAGAAAGGAGAGGAAAAGGGAAACGTCTGGGGAAAGGAGAGAGAGAGAGAGAGAGAGAGAGAGAGAGAGAGAGAGAGAGAGGGAGAGAGAGACGAGAGAGAAGAGAGAGAGAGAGAGAGAGAGAGACAGAGGACAGACAGACAGACAGAGCGAAGCTTGTATATGTGTGCTTGGAAGATGGAATGAGGAACCGGAAGAAATGAAAAACGAATAAAAAGAAAACATCAAAATTGTTGAGGATGATGTAAAAAATCGGGGCAAGATGGAGAGTGTGGCAGTATGACCCCTTTTGATGGCTTGTCAACAGTGTCAAGTCCATCTTTCGAAGACTTTTTTTTTTGAAAATGGTTATGAAAGGTTGTTCACGCCTTGCTCTCTCCCTCCTCGTTATCTCTAAAGTTTGTGACATAAACATTTTATTTCCATATATGACTGTGATGATAACGATAAGGTTTATTCGAGATTTATGATAGTTTTATGTTTATTTGATGATAAAATGGTATTGGCAATTATAAGTATAGAGAAAATCATGATAATGATAGTAATGCTAATTACGATATTTGATATGAAAAATGATTACAAATGGTATGGAACTACAAGAAAATTATAACAATGATAGTAATGCTAATTACGATATTTGATATGAAAATATATAATGATAATAATGATTCAGTAATGCCATGAGAAAGAGGCTTATCGTAATAAAGATAATTATTATAAAGATTATGATAAAGATAATGCAGCAGCACCCTATCAAGATGATAATATTAATGACGGTGGATGATGATAAAATTGATGATATTAATGACGGTGATGATGATGATGACAACAATATCAACGACGATGCCAATAAACATATTCATAATAATTGCAAAATATATGCACCGAGTGTTGCTACTAATAATGGCACTGAAATTAATTATCATAATGATATTTGTAATAATCATAAAAAGTTTGAACTATGGCAATGGTAATGATAGGGATGAGGATAATTGTCATTATCTTGACAATAATTATGATGTTTATGATGATTATGTTCATGAAAACGAAAGAATATTGTGATTCGAGTAAAAAAAGGGAAAAAAAAGGAAAATTGGCAGCCTATTTCATCCGTTTTTTCTATTCGTTCGTATGTCTTCGTCGTCTCCCTTGCTCCTTTCTTCTTTACTCTTTATCACATCTTTATCCACTTCCCTCTTGCCTCCTCCGCTTTCCCCCTCTCTTCCATACTCTCCCCACTCTTCTCCTTCCCTTTATAAAGTTTTCCCCTTTCCCATTCCCTCTCTTTCTCCCTCATACACTCCATTCTTCCTTGTACTCCCTACTCCCTCTCCCTTTCCCTCCCTCACACACCCCTTCCTCCCTCCTGTCTCCTATATCAACTCCCTCTCTCCCCTCTCCCTCCCTCTCCCTCTTCCTCCCCCTCCCCCTACACCACACTTTCCTCCCTTTCCCCCCCCCTCCTCTCCCCTCCCCTTCCCCCCTCTCCAACTCCTCCTCCCTCTCCTCTCCCCTAGTACCCCTTTCCCCTTCCCCTCCCCCCTCTCCAACTCCCTCCCACCCCTCCTCCCTCTCCCTTTGTACCCCCTTCCCGCTCCCTTCCCCTCCCGCCCTCTCCCACTCCCCTTGTTACCCCCTTCCCCTCCCCCCTCTCCAACTCACTCCTCTCCCTCTCCCCTTGTACCCCCTCCCTCCCTCTACACCAACTCCCTCTTCTCCCCCTAGTACCCTTTCCCCCTTCCCTCCCCTCCTCCAAAACTCCCTCCCCACCTCTCTTCCCTCTCCCTTGTACCCCCCTCCCCTCCCCACCCTCCGCCCCTTCCCCCACCTCTCCGCCCTCTCCCTCTCCCCTTGTAACCCCCTCTCCCCTCCCCTCCGATCATTGTAAACATCACAGATTTGGAAACT
>NW_020869029.1:236561-246561 GCF_003789085.1 Penaeus vannamei | reverse complement strand
ACATACAGATCCTCAACCAAATAACACCCACCAAAAAAAAAAAAAAAAAAAAAAGTCTTCACAGGCTGACGGACGGACACGCCGAGCCTCAGCACCGCCAGGCCCATCCTCGCTCCCACTCCCTCCCTCCCTCCCTCTCGCCTCCATTAAAACACGGAGCGCCGTTCTCAGCCGAGGTTTCAGACGCTATAACTCGAGTATGAGGAAATAACATGACTGCATTTTCCGGGGGGATTTATCCGATTCCTGCGTGTTTATAGTCCGCTGTTACTGCCATAACCCGCGGCCAGGCTTGAGATATTGCAAAGCGGCCGATTTTGATATTGTGGCGAATTTATTTGGGTGTCGGGGCGGCCGAGGGAATGACGGGGGCGAGGAGGCTTTCAGCTGTTCTTTTGCATTGTGGGAAATGAAATCTCTCTCTCTCTCTCTCTCTCTCTCCTTCTCTCCCCCCTCTCTCTCTCACTCTCACTCCCTATATATATATATATGTATATATATATATATATATATATATATTATATATATATATATATATATATATATATATATATAATATATATATATATATATATATATATATATATATATATATATATATATATATATAATATATATATATATATATATATATATATATATATATATATATATATATATATATATATATATATATATATATATATATATATATAATATATATATATATATATATATATATATATATATATATATATATAATATATATACATATACATATATATATTATATATATATATATATATATATATATATATATATATATATATATATATATATATATATAATATATATATATATATATATAATATATATATATATATATATATATATATATATATATATATATATATATATATATATATATATATATATATATATATATATTATAAATAATATTATAATATACATATATATATATATTATATATATATATATATATATATATATATATATATATATATATATATATATATATATATATATATATTATATATATATATATATATATATATATATATATATATATATATATATTATATAATATATATATATATATATATATATATATATTATATATTTATTTATTATTTATCTATCTATATATATATATATATATATATATATATATATATATATATATATATTATATATATATATATATATATATATATATATATATATATATATCCAGGAGGACCCAGGATACTAACGAACGTGTGGCAGAAACGTGGATCCATTCAAGACAGCCTCGTCCTTTGATTAAGCGGACGCCTTACTTAGCAGGGGATTTTTAGCAGTTATTTTTTGTGCCTTTTAGTAGACGAAGCGACGGAAATAACTCTCCTTTCCTCCTCTGAAGACTCTCCTAATGGGAAGCACTTTTCTTGAGGTTATGGAAATGTTGACTAAAGGCGGGATTACAGATTTAAAAGGAGTTTTTTTTTTTCGTTCTTTGTGTATCATTGCGAAAGAGGATGAATATTTTGGATGGTTTTGAAATGAAGGAAAGCTCGGTTATGTTAATGCATAAGAATATCATTCATACATATTAATGTACACTATGTACATACATATATCTATATACATACATACATACATATACATATTTATACATACATACATACATATATGAATATATGTATATATATATATATATATATATATATATATATATATATATATGTATATATGTATATATATATATATATATATATATATATATATATATATATATATATATATATATATATATATATATATATATATATATGTATGTGTGTGTGTGTGTGTGTGTGTGTGTGTGTGTGTGTGTGTGTGTGTGTGTGTGTGTGTGTGTGTGTGTGTGTGTGTGTGTGTGTGTGTGTGTATGTGGTGTTGTGTGTGTATGTATATATGTATTATATATATATATATATTTATACGTATATATATGTATATATATGTATATATATATGTATACATATATATACATACTCTTGTCGAGAGGGTTCATGACCCCCGCTGCCAGGCCAATCCGTCTGCTGACCTCTTGGTTTTACAGACCTGAGTTAGGAACCACACTACCATGTGCAGCGGCCAATGTACTCCCGGTGGGCAATTTGGTCACTCAGCGACCAACTTGGCCAGAATAGAGACAGTGCCCAAGGGAGGGCTGTGGAGAGGGAGAGGGAGAGAGAGGGAGAGAGCGAGGGGGGGTAAGAGAGAGAGAGAGAGAAAGAAAGAGGGAGGGAGAGAGAGGAGAGAGAGAGGGGAGATAGATAGATAGAGAGAGAGAGAGAGAGAGAGAGAGGGAGGGAGAGGGGAGAGGAGAGGGATAGGAGGGAGAGAGAGAGAGGGAGAGAGCGAGGGGGGTAAGAGAGAGCGAGCGGGGTAAGAGAGAGACAGAGAGAAAGAGGGAGGAAGGGAGGGAGGGGGGGAGGAGAGGGATAGGAGGGAAGGGAAGGGAAGGGAAGGATAGAGAGATGGAGAATGAGTTTAAGAAAGAAAGATAGATAGATAAATAGATAGACACAGACAGATAGATAGATAGAGAGAGAGAGGGGGGGAAGAGAGAGAGAGGGAGGGGAGAGAAGAGAGAGAAAAGAAAGAGAAGAGAGAGAAGAGAAGAGAAGAGAGAAGAGAAGAGAAAGAGAAGAGAGAGAGAGAAGAGAAGAGAAGAGAAGAAAGAGAAGAGAGAGAAGAGAAGAGAAAGAGAGAGAGAAGAGAAGAGAAGAGAAGAGAGAGACGTAGTCATACAGATAGGAAGACGAGTAGACAGAAAGACGTAGACACACAGAGGCAGACAGGCGAACAGACACAAGGAAAGATAGAAAAAATAGAGGTATTGCCAAACGGAGATTGACAGGCAAACAGACATACATAGACAGACAGACAGACATTCACACGAAGAGTCCGAGAAACCTAGGCGGACGCAGACAGACAGGCAGACACATGCATAGACGGGGACAGACAGACAAAAAGAAATTGAGCAGACAGACATAGAGAGAGACAGGCAAACACATAGACACAAAGACAGACAAGAGAAACAGACGAAGACAGAGAGAGACAGGCAAACACATAGACACAAAGACAGACAAGAGAAACAGACGAAAACACAGAGAAAGACAAACAAACACATAGACACAAAGACAGACAAGAGAAACAGCCGAAAACACAGAGAAAGACAGGCAAACACAGAGAAACAAAGACAAACAAGAGAAACAGACGAAAGACATAGAGAGAGACAGGCAAACACAGAGACACAAAGACAAACAAGAGAAACAGCCGAAGACATAGAGAAAGACAAACAAACACACAGACACAAAGACAGACAAGAGAAACAGACGAAGATATAGAGAGAGACAGGCAGACACATAGACACAAAGACAGACAAGAGAAACAGACGAAGACAAAGAGAGAGACAGGCAAACACAGAGACACAAAGACAGACAAGAGAAACAGACGAAGACATAGAGAGAGACAAGCAAACATAGAGACACAAAGACAGACAAGAGCAACAGACGAAAACATAGAGAGAAAGACAGGCAAACACATAGACACAAAGACAGACAAGAGAAGCAGACAGACATAGAGAGAGACAGACAAACACAAAGACACAAAGATAGACAAGAGAAACAGACGAAAACATAGAGAGAGACAGGTAAACACACAGACACAAAGACAGACAAGAGAAACAGACGAAGACATAGAGAGAGACAGGCAAACACACAGGCATAAAGACAGACAAGAGAAACAGACGAAAACATAGAGAGAGACAGACAAACACAAAGACACAAAGACAAACAAGAGAAACAGACGAAGACATAGAGAGACAGACAAACACAGAGACACAAAGACAGACAAGAGAAACAGACGAAGACAAAGAGAGAGACAGGCAAACACATAGACACAAAGACAGACAAGAGAAACAGACGAAAACATAGAGAAAGACAGGCAAACACACAGACACAAAGACAGACAAAAGAAACAGACGAAGACATAGAGAGAGACAGACAAACACACAGACACAAAGATAGACAAGAGAAACAGACGAAGACATAAAGAGACAGGCAGACACATAGACACAAAGACAGACAAGAAAAAACGACCGAAAACATAGAGAAAGACAGGCAGACACATAGACACAAAGACAGACAAGAGAAACAGACGAAAACATAGAGAAAGACAGGCAAACACAGAGACACAAAGATAGACAAGAGAAACAGACGAAGACACAGAGAAAGACAAACAAACACACAGACACAAAGACAGACAAGAGAAACAGACGAAAACATAGAGACAGACAAACACACAGACACACAGACAGACAAGAGAAACAGACGAAAGACATAGAGAGAGAGAGAGACGACGATAAAGGCGACACAGACACGAAACTGGAACTTTGCCAATTTAAATATGAAAATGGACCTCGAGTGCCAGTCGCTGCCGCGCTCAGCTGACAAACAGTGTACTGGCGTCAAGACTTGGGCAGGGGCAGGGGAGGGGAGGGGAGGGAGGGAGAGGAGGTGGAAGAGGAGGTGGAGAAGGGGAAGGGGAAGGGGAGAGGAGGGGAGGTGGAGAGGGGAAGGGGATAAGAGATGGAGAGGGGAAGGGGAGAGGAGGGAAGGGAAGGGGAGGGGAGAGGGAAACGAGGGGAGAAGTGGAGGGGAGGGAAGGGGAGGGAAGGAGGGGAAGGGAGGGGGGGGAGAGGGTGAGAAGGGAGGTGAAGAAAAGGGGAGGGGAGGGGGGAGGGGAGGGGAGGGAGGGGAGGGGAGGGAGGGGAGGGAAGGGAGGGGAGGGGGAAGGGGAGAGGAGGGGAGGGGAGGGGAGGGGAGGGAGGTGGAGAAGGGTAAGGGGAGAGGAGGGGGAGGGAAGGGGGAGAGGAGGGACAAGGGGAAGGGGAGAGGAGGGAGAGGAGGTGGAGATGAGGTGGAGAAGGGAAGGGATAGGAGGGAAGGGAAGGGGAGGGGAGGGGAGGGGAGGGGAGGGAGGAGGAGGGAAGGGGAGGGAGGAAGGGGAGAGAGGGGGGGAGGGAAGGGAGGGAGAAGGGGGAGGGGAGAGGGGTAGGGGAGAGGAGGGGAGGGGAAGGGGAGGGGAAAGGAGGTGGAAAGGGGGAAGGAGAGAGGAGGTGGAGAGGGGGAAGGGAGAGGAGGGGAGAGGAGAGGAGGGGGAGGGGAGAGGAGGTGGACAAGGGGAGGGGAGGGGAGGGGAGGGAGGGTGAGGGAGGGGAGGGGAGGGGAGGGGGAAGGGGAGAGGAGGTGGACAAGGGGAAGGGAGAGGAGGAGAGGAGGTGGAGAAGGGGGGAGGGATAGGAGGGAAGGGAAGGGGAGGGAAGGGGAGGGGAGGGAGGGGAGGAGGGGAGAGGGGGAAGGGGAGAAAGGGATAGGAGGTGGAGAGGGGGAAGGGGAGGTGGAGAAGGGGAAGGGGAGGGGAGAGGAGTTGGAGAAGGGGAAAGGAGATGGTGAAGGGAGGGGAGGGGAGGGGAGGGAGGGAGGAATGGGAGGGGGGAGGTGGAGAATGGGAGGGAGAGGGGAAGGGGGAGAAAGGGAGGGGAGGGAGGGGAGGGGAGAGGGAGAGAGGAGGGGAGAGGGAGGGTGGAGAGGGGGAGGAGGAGGAGGGGAGGGGGGAGGGAGAGGAGGGGAGAGGAGGTGGAGAAGGGGAAGGGGAGGGAGTTGATAAGAGGTGGGAGAGGGGGAAGGGAGAGGAGGGGAGAAGGGGAAGGGAAGGGTAGGAGAAGGGGAGAAGGGAGGGAGGGGAGGGGAGGGGAGGGGAGGAGAGAAGGGGGGGAAGGGGAGGAGGGAGGGGAGGGGAGAAGGGAGAAGGAAAGGGGGGGAGGAGGAGGGAGGAGGGAGAGGTGAGAAGGGGAGGTGGAGAGGGGAAGGGGAGGGGAGAGGAGGGGAGGGAGGGGAGGGAGGGGAGGAGGGAGAGATGGAGGGGAGGGAGGGACGGGGGAGGGGGGAGGGAGAGGAGCGGAGGGGAGGGAGGAGAGGGAGAGAGGGGAAGAGGAGGTGGGAAGGGAAGGGGAGGAGGGGAGGGAGGGGAGGTGGGAGAAGGGGGAAGGGAGAGGGGGAGAGGAGGGGAGAGGGGGGAGGGGAGGGGAGGGGAAGGGGGGAGAGGAGGGGAGGGAGAGGTGGTGGAGGGGGAGGGGAGGTGGAGAAGGGGAAGGGATAGGAGGTGGAGAGGGGAAGGGCAGAGGAGGGGAGAGGAGGGGAGGGGAGGAAGGGGATAGGAGATGGAGAGGGGGAAGGGAGAGAGGAGGGAGGGGAGGGGAGGGGAGGGGAGGGAGGGGAGAGGAGGTGGAGAAGGGGAAGGAGAGGAGGAGAGGGCAGGGAGAGGAGAGGAGGGGAGGGGAGAGGGGAATGGAGATGAGGAAGGGGGGAGAGGGATGGGAAAGGAGGTGGAGAGGGAAGGGAGAGGAGGGAAGGGAGAGGAGGGGAGAGGAGGGGAAGAAGGGGAGAGGAGAGGAGGGGAGGGGAGGGGAGGAGGAGGGGAGGGGAAGGGAGAGGAGGGAAGAAGGGGGAGAGGGAGGAGGGGAGGGGAGGGGAGGAGGGGAGGGGAGGGGAGGGGAGGGAAGAGGGAGAAGGAGAGGAGGAAGGGAAGAGGAGTAAGTAAAGGAAGAAAGAAAGAGGAGAATGAGAAAAGGAAAAGAAAAGAGGGGAGAGGAGGAGAAGGAAGGGAAGAGGGAGAAGGAGAGGAGGAAGGGAAGAGGAAGTTAGAAAACGCAGAAGAGAAAGAAGAAAGGGAAGAGGGTCACATAAGATGATAATATTTCCAAGATTTCCATCTCTCTTGCACACAATCTATCAATCTGTATATCCGTCTATCTATCAATCTATCAATCTTTCATTCCTCCACCTGTCCACCTGCCCATCAAGCAATCCATCCTTCCGCATATCTATCAATCAATCAATAAGTCAATCTATCAAACTATCTATCTATTCATCTATGTATCTATATATTCATCTATTTATGTATCCATCCACCTATCTGTCTTTCTATCCATCTGCCTATCTACCTATCTATTAATCCATCTATCTATATATTCATCCACCTATCTATTTATCTATCCATCCATCCATCTTTCTATCTATCTATCTCTCCATCCATCCATCTATCTATCTATCCATCCATCCGTCTTTCTATCTATCTCTCTCTCCATCCATCCATCTATCTATCTATCCATCCATCCGTCTTTCTATCTATCTATCCATCCGGCTATCTACCTATCTATCAATCCATCCATCTATCTGTCTATCCATCTATCTATCCATCCATCTATCTATCTATCCATCCATCCGTCTTTCTATCTATCTATCCATCCGGCTATCTACCTATCTATCAATCCATCTATCCATTCATCTATATATCTATCTATCCATCTATCTACCTATCCATCTATGCATCTATCTATCCATCTATCTACCTATCCATCTATTTACCTATCTCTCTATTTATCCATCCATCTATCCATCTATCTATCCACCTCTTTTTTCAGTGTTAACAAGAATCTACATCAACATTGTCTGTATTTCTCGTTGACTCATAAAATCTCCAAAAACTAATTATCTATCTTGTATTTTCTTTTGTCATTATTCATTCATTTATTCATTTATACCTTTCTATCTAATTATTTCCCTTTCATCTATTTGTTGATTGATGTGTAATAGATGTATGTAATATTTTCTTTTCTTTTGATAGGATGGAAATGGTACATTTACACACACACACACACACACACACACACACACACACACACACACACACACACACACACACACACACACACACACACACACACACACACACACACACACACACACACACACACACACACACACACACACACACACATACACAAACACACGCACACACACACACACACACACACACACACACACACACACACACACACACACACACACACACACACACACACACACATATGTATATATATATTTATATTATTTCTTTTTTTCTGAAGGCATTGAATATTCACGTCGAGTTATTTCGAATTATGTTTGTCCATGAATAAGAAAATACAGTCAGGTATAAAAATAGCTTTGTAAATACATTTCTTTAGCCCAGTTCACCGAGACTGAAATAGATAGATAAATAAACAAGGAATTAAAAAGATGAATGATTGAATGAATGAATTGTTGAATGAATGAATGGATGAATAGGTGAATAAATAAATGAATAAATAAGAAAATTAATAAGTGAATGAATGAATAAGTGAATAAATGGATGAATAGATGAAAATAGATAAGTGAATGAATTAATGAATGAGTGAATGAATTAATGAATAAATAATTGAATGAATGAATGAATGAATAAGTGAGTGAATGAATGAATGAATAAATAAGAGAATAGATGAGTGTATGAATGAATGAATGAATGAAAGAATAGAATACGCGAGCAACTTCATGAATTCGAGATGAAATAAAAACAAAACACAAGAAATGTAAATTGAAAGAATAACTGATGATAAATGTTAGCACAGGCAACGTTTGATATGAGAACAGAGTAATAATAATAATAATAAAAAAATACACGCACATACACACACATGCACACACGCACACACACAAACACTCTTTCTCTTTCTCTCCCTCCCCTCCCTCAGTCTGTCTGTCAGTCTCTCTCTCTCTCTCTCTTTCTTCCTCCTCTTTCTTTCTTCTCCCTCTCTCTCTCTCTTCCCCCCTCTTCTCTTTTGCTCTCTCTCTCTTTCTCTCTCCCTTCCACCCTCTCTCTCTCTTTCTCTCTCTCCCCTCTCCCCCTTCTTTGTCTTTCCCCTCTCCCCCCACCCTCACTCTCTCTTTCTCTCTCCCTCCCCCCCCTCTCTCTCTTCTCCCCTCACCCACCTCTCTCTCTCCCCTCTCCCCTTCTTTTTCTTTCCCCTCTCCCCCCACTCTCACTCTCTCTTTCTCTATCCCTCCCCCCTCTCTCTTCTCCCCTCACCCACCTCTCTCTCTCTCTCTCCCCTCTCCCCCTTCTTTTCTTTCCCCTCTCCCCTCACTTTCACTCTCTCTTTCTCTCTCCCTTCCCCCCCCTCTCTCTCTTTCTCTCTCTCCCCTCTCCCCCTTCTTTTTCTTTCCCTCTCCCCCACTCTCACTCTTTCTCTCCCCCCCCCCCCTCTCTCTTCTCCCCTCACCCACCTCTCTCTCTCTCTTTCTCTCTCTCCCCTCTCCCCCTTCTTTTTCTTTCCCCTCTCCCTCCACTCTCACTCTCTCTTTCTCTCTCCCTCCCCCCCCTCTCTCTCTATCTCCCTCCTTCCCCTCCCCACCCCTTCTCTCTCATTC
Organism: Penaeus vannamei; assembly: GCF_003789085.1. Taxonomy (NCBI): domain Eukaryota; kingdom Metazoa; phylum Arthropoda; class Malacostraca; order Decapoda; family Penaeidae; genus Penaeus; species Penaeus vannamei. The sequence goes on along the minus strand of NW_020869029.1, from coordinate 237,241 downwards.
TCCTCTCCCCCCACCTCTCTCTCTCTCCCTCCTCCCCCCACCTCTCTCTCTCTCTCCTCTCCCCCACCTATCTCGCTCTCTCTCTCTCTCTCTCAATTCCTTCTCCTCATTTAACGATGAACAACGCAAGGAAATAATTACAGAACAAACATCCTTCCGCCAAAGTAGTAAATTCAGCATAGGATGTCATAGCCAGACTTTCATCACCAATATGTTAAGGGAGTTCGAGGCATCTGTGCCCGGCAATAAGGGTGAAAATCTTTTGCGTCGGTTTCTCAGTGCCATAGTTACCACTCATTTATTGTTGTTCACTTGTCGTTTTTTTTTGTTTTTGTTTTTCATTCGATTTTGTGTTTTATGATTTTATTTTTTTTTTTCTTTATACGATTTAGAAGAAAATAAAAAGTTTGGTAGTGGTATTAATGATTAAATGATAATGATAAGATAATATATATATATACACAATATATAGTATAATATAATATAATATGATAAAATATAATAAAAGAATACAATAGATATATTATGTAATATAATAAAGTGATTATATATATATATATATATATATATATATATATATATATATAATAGATAATATAATAAAATGATAATGATAACGTTTAATGAAAATGACAGTGACGATGGTAATGATAACAACACTACTACAACTACTTTTATTG
>NW_020869029.1:219061-226561 GCF_003789085.1 Penaeus vannamei | reverse complement strand
TGAGGGGAGGGGGAGGGGAGGGGGAGGGGGGGTTCAATTTTCCATTTTTAAGTGTCGTTGATAGTAGAGTGGAGTGGTGGAAGGGAGGGGAGGGGAGGGGAGAAGGGAGGGGGGTTTCATTTTTCATTTTTAAGTGTCGTTGGTATAAGTAAAAGTGGACGGGGGGAGGGGGAGGAGGAAGGGGAGGGGGAGGAGTTTCAATTTTTCCATTTTTAAGGTGTCGTTGATAGTAAGAGCTGAGGGGAGGGGGTAGTTAGAAGGGGGTTTCAATTTTGGATTGTTTTTAAGTGTATGTGATTAGTAAGAGTGAAGAGGGGATGGGGAGGGAGGGGGAGAGGGGTTGTTTCAAATTTTCCATTTTTTAAGTGTCGTCTTGATAGTAAGAGAGAAGGGGGGAGGGGAGGGGAAGGGTGGTTCAATTTTCCATTTTTAAGTGTCGTGATAGTAGGTTGAAGGGGAGGGGGGGACTGGGAGGGAGGGGTTTCATTTTCCATTCTGTTAAGTGTCGTTTGATAGTAAGAAGGGGAGTGGAGGGAGAGGAAGGGGGGGGGAAAGGGGTTTTCAATTTTCCATTTTTTAAGTGTCGTTGGTAGTTAAGAGTGGGAGGGGGAGGGGAGGGGGAGGGGGAAGGGGGGGAGGGGGTTTCAATTTTCCATTTTTTAAGTGTCGTTGATAGTAAGAGTGGAGGGAAGGGGGGAGGGGGAGGGGTAGCTGAAGAGGAGGAGAGAGGAGAGGAAGATTAGGAGAAGGAGAGGAGAGAGGCAGGGTGATGAATTGATGAATGGGAGATGAAGAAAAGGTGGATGGTGTTAAGGATGGATAGTAGGTAAGGAAGAGGAGAGGAATGTAATAGATGAAGGGGAAGAGGATGGTGAGAAAAAAGGAAGAGACGAAGGGAGGAGAGAAGAAGAAAGAGGCAGAGGAAGAAGAGAAGAAGAGGAGGAAGAGGAAAAAAGGGGAATTAAGTAACGGAGAAAGAAGAACTGAAACAAACACGAGGAAGAGGAAGAAGAATTAGAAAAGAAAGAGAAGAGGAAAAGAAAGAGAGAGAAAAGAGAAGAAGAGAAATAGAGAGGAAAGAAAGAGAAGAGAAAGAGAGAGGGAAAAAGAGAGAGAAAGAGAAGAGAAGAGAGAGAAAGGAGAAAGAGAAAGAAGAAGAGAAGAGAAGAAGAAGAGAAAGAGAAAGAAGAGAAAGAAAGAGAAGAAGAAAGAGAAAGAAGAGAAAGAGAAGAAAGAAGAGAGCGGGATAAAGAAGAAGAGAAAGAGAGAAGAAGAGAAAAGAGAGCGGGAAGAAAGAGAAGAAGAGAAAGAGAAGAAGAGAAAGCGAAGAGGAAGAGAAAGAGAGAGAGGGAGGAAAGCGAAGAGGAAGAGAAAGAGAAGAAAGAGGAGAAGCCCCGAAGAGGAGATATCCGTAACAACCTGTGTTTGCTGGTATTGGATGTCGATAAATCAATCGAACGCTCAGTGCGCCGAGCCATGCAGCAGGAGGTGTAGATGAACCGTTTCGCAGATGCTGTTCCGCTCCGTGTATATATGTATTTCCCCTTGTATCCATTAGTATACTCGTGATATACTCCGGATATGCGCTCTTCCGACGCGTTTCTCTGCCTTCGCTACCTGCTGGAACGAGTCTGCCGAGAAATAGGATTGTTTGGTTGTTCCGTAAGGGCTGTTGGGGCTTCTGTTGAGGGTTTTTGTTGTATTTTTTTGTTATTTGCTTTTATCTTGCGTTGAAATGTTTCAGAAAATGATGTTTGGCGCATATATTCTGCTTTAAATTGAAGGCGTCGGGACGGTTATAAACTACCCGACTGTGAAATTATTCTTTTAACTGCAATCCCAGCCTAGGCACTTATTCAACCACCAATCAACGCGAGAGATACTCACCGCTCCCACCAATCAGCGTCGAGGATATTTACAAAACCACCAATCAGTGTCAAGATATTACAGACCCACCAATCAGCGTCAAGATACTACACACCCACCAATCACCGTCAAAAGTGTGGCCGGGATGACCAATCAGGAGAGTGCTCGTTCCCGCCATTATCCATCTTGCAAGATTTTTTCATTTATTTACGGCCTCCTCGTGCCCTTGGCTGAAGAGAGAGAAAGAGAAAGAGAAGAGAGAGAGAGAGAGAGAGAGAGAGAGAGAGAGAGAGAGAGAGAGAGAGAGAGAGAGAGAGAGAGAGAGAGAGAGAGAGAGAGAAGAGAGAGAGAGAAGATGAGAGAGAGAGAGAGAGAGAGAGAGAGAGAGAGAGGAGAGAGAGAGAGAGAGAAAAGAGAGAAAGAGAGAGAAGAGAGAAGAGAGAAGAGAGAGAGACGAAGAGAGAAGAGAGAGAGAGAGAGACGAGAGAGGAAGAGAGAGGAAATAAAACAGAAATAAAGAAGAAATGAAGAGAAGAGAAAAGAGAAAAAAGAAGAGAGAAAAGAGCGAGAGAGAGAGAGAAGAGCAGAGAAGAGAGAGAGAGAGAGAGAGAGAGAGAGAGATGAGAAAGAGAGAGAGAGAGGAGAGAGGAGACGAGAGAAGAGAGAGAGAGAGAGAGAGAGAGGAATAAAACAAATAAAAATGAAGAGAAGAAAAAGAAGAGAGAGAGAGAGAGGAGAGAGAGGAGAGAGAGAGAGAGAGAGAGAGAGAAGAGAGAGCAGAGAAAGAGATGAGAGAGAGAGAGAGAGAGAGAGAGGAATAAAACGAATAAAAAAATGAAGAGAAGAAAGAGAGAGAGAGAGAGAGAGAGAGAGAGAGAGAGAGAGAGAGAGAGAGATGAGAGAGAGAGAGAGAGAGAGAGGAGAGCAGGAGAGAGAGAGAGAGGGAGAGAGAGAGGAATAAAACAGAAATAAAAAATGAAGAGAAGAGAAAGAGAAAAAGAGAAGAGAATAAAAGAGAGAAAGAGAGAGAGAAAGATAGATAGATAGATAGAGAGAGAATAATCTTTTAATATAATTATCGTGTGCTATATCCCTGTCAGCAGTGTCTAGAGAAGAAATTGGCAAGATTGCGGAAATGAAAAAGAATTATCATGGAGGAAAAGAGGACAAGAAACAGAAGACAGTTGGAAGACATAATTCTAATGTATGAAACGATAATAAAAAAAAATAATAAGAATGTTGGAAGACAATAATAAGGTTGTTTTGGTACGTAGCTATCTACTCAACACTTTGCAATTAGTTTCATTTGGTACGCTTGTGAGCTACCCAAGCCCAATTTTGGGGCGGGGTACTAAGAGGGGGTCTGGCAAGGGTACCCCACTCAACAAAATGTCTGTCATTGGTGCACAGGCATGTACTCAACATATTGCAATTAGTTTCGGTACGTGCAAGAGCTAGCCTAGCACATTTTCATGAAGCCCCTAATTTTGTCTGTCTGACCACGCCCCCCCCCCCCCATCCGAAATGTCTGGCAGATGCATGGGATGTGTTTGGGGGGACAGGTATCATTAAATCTGGGGGGAATTTCAAGGGGTACGCTTTTTGGAATAATCTGGCTGATTTTTTTGGGTTCCTTTCATGTGGTCTTCCTGGCCACACCCACCATTAATGCCGCGCCAGACTCCCATATCATGGAAACCTAAATCATTAGGAATATTAGTATGTGCAAGAAAATTGGTACGCACTCCAGCCGGGATGGCCCCGTCGGGCTCCTGCTCTAATAGATATATATTATATATAGTATACTATATATATTATATATATATATATATTATATATATATATATACATATATATATTATATATATAATATACATATATATATTATATAACTATATAATATACATATATATAATATATATATACATAATATATAATATAATATATATATATATATGTATATATACATATATATATATTATATATAGATAGATAGATATATGTATATATAGTACATATATATATAATATATTATATATATGTATATATACAATATATATATATATATATTATATATATATACATATATATATATATATAATATATATATCTATATCTATATCTATATCTATATATCTTATCTATCTATCTATCTATCTATCTATCTATCTATCTATCTATCTATTCTATCTATCCTATATATATATATANATATATTATATATTTATATATATATAAATATATTATATATATATATATATATATATATATATATATATATATATATATATATAATATATTTATATATGATATATATGTATAATATATATATATAATATATATATATATGTATATATATATATTATATATATATCATATATATATATATATATATATATATATATATATTATATTTATATATATATGTATAATATTATGTATATATATAATATATATATATTATTATATTTATATAAATATAAATATATTTATATATATAAATATATAATATATATACATATAACATATATAATATATATAATATATATATATATATATATATATATATATATATTTTATATATTATATAACAATAAGAGTGCATCAATACATACATTGTCAGCTTTGCTTTTGTCTCAACTATGTTGTCTACACGTACATTATCAATGAATGTCCACAGAACATTCTGAAATAACACCCAATCAATATCTCTTTGGGGGGGGGGATATCTTCCTACACCCACGCAGAATGGGACAAAACTGATTGATACATGAGTAACAGGTTTGGACCTGCATCTATTTTCAAGTTTATGGTATGTTCTCCAGTAATGTCAAAACTACTTATATCACATGATAATATTCACGAGAATAATTCTGACACTGGGAAGCAAACCAGCATTAATTTTCAGACAACGTGGCAGTTCATGAGCAACAGGGGGAGGGATGTGCTCCTTTCCAATAGGAAAGGTACAAATACATATTCCAGTCTTTGAGATAGAAAGTAGAAACCTATTCCACACTCACTGCAAGACAAAGAAAGAAAATTCCCTTACACCCTATTGTACTTGCACTGCTGCACTGTGCAAGAGTTAACAACAGTTTGTTTTCTCTCCTTCTTACTCTTTTATTTAATATTTATGGGAGTGCTGGAGGCAGGCACAAAGCACTAAATCAAAAAAAAAAAAAAAAAAAAAAAAAAAAAAAAGGTTCAAACTTGTCACACATCTCAATCAATCATGCTATCATGTTGATAGCATCACAATACCTCATTGTCACACTCTGGTTCTAAGTAGGTAATTTCTCTCTGATAGTTATTTCTGCTGAGATATTAATAGAATACCATTTGATATCATGCAAGAATCCTTAGACACACTGTCTGGTGGGCATTGTAGATATTTTCTGAGACGCTTAGCCACCAGGGAGTCAAGGACTTGGTCTATGTGTCCTTCCCTGTTAACCCCATTTTTTGGATTTTCAGGAAAAAAAGTTATTATCTTAATTACTATTATCATCAAAAACTCTATAATGATAAAAAAATAATAAAATTAGTAATGATAGTAATAGTAATAGGAACAAAAACAAGTGAAATGAGGTGGGCTAAGTAACTGACTCCTTGGTGAAAGCATTTGTGGAGCCATCTACATAAAACAAAAGTAATAAAACAAAACCACAGTACATGACTCCAATTGGTTGATACCTTTTCAACCTTGTATCAAATCACCCAAACCAGCACACAAGCCAAGACAGATACCTGTATCAAATGGAAGTATCAAATAACATTCAACCTCATTAAAAAATGGCTGCTGGAGTTAATCCATAAACAAATGGCTAGGAAACACACAGTTGCCAGAGCAAATGGCAATAAAGACACAAATGTATATGACAGAAAAGTATAGTAATCAGTGACAATGTGACAATGAAATTAGAATACTTCAATGATAGACTTTAGGTAACTATCAATCCATATTTGGACATGACATTTTACTATTGATACAGCCTACATACAGAGGTTTTTTGAAAGGTTATTTGTAAAAGGAAAAAAACAAAAACATGAAAGTCTACCTTTGTGAGAGGCTGGGGTATGCCGACTTCTGCATCTTTTTTTTCATGTTATTGACACCCAACCCAGTTTAAACAATGTCTAAATTGTACTTATAAAGAGATATAGGTCTAATCCATGACCAAATACTGGCACACCACCACTTGTCACTTGGTCCAGACCAATCTTACCATTTTACTCTGCTGCATTCAATATCCTTAAAAAAATAAATAAATAAATAAAAAATAAAAAGCAGTTTGTACTTTTGTAATCTTTGTATACCCACATAGAGTACATATCACCAGAGGCCACTTGTCTTTTTCACTAAACTGTTCATTTTTCTATCATTTATTAAAAAGGCTTAATCACAGAAAAAAGTGGCAATCACTAAGTTTTAAAAACAATCTAACTGCCACATATTTCCTTCACTTTCTTGAGATTTACATGTGACTCACTTATCTTAAATAATTTACTTGGAATACATTGGAAAATAACTCTGTATCGCTTACACATCTTACTACATAAGTTTCTCACCATCTTCACAATTACATAAATACCATACACCATGTAGAGTGTGCCTCTGAAACAGGTAGAGAAAGCCCTTCTCTTTATCATTATGATGTCTCTTGCAACTCCCTGATTCTCCGGTTGTAGTTCTCAAGGGTTGTGTGGATGGTCTCACTGGAATACTTGCACTTAACCAAACCACATGTGCAGGTGAAATGCTTGTACTTGATTATCCAGAATTTTTCACCATAGTCAAACCTGTATAAAATTTTAGGATCATTAGTATTTAAGGGTCAATTCTTGTACAAGGAAGGTTGTATATTCATTTCATAAAATATGACAAAAAATTCACACACTAACAATAATAATAATAATAACAATAATAATAATAATAATAATAATAATAATAATAATAATAATAATTATCAGTATAACAGTGACTGTAGCAATAACAATAATAAAAACAATAATAATCAATAAATACATTTTACAAGTCCTGTCTGCAGGAGACTGTTCTAACATGGTCTCTGCCAATTGTATGTGAAATTTTGCCAAAATATACATATGTATATAAACATTTTTTTTTCTTTTGTGCACTGACTGATTATTCGTGCATTATGTGAAATATACCAATTTACACAAGCTTAAAAGTAAGCTCAGAATTCATTCTTTATCAAATGTCAGTGTGAGGCTTGACTTTCCTTTAACGTGTTGATGCCAGGAGACCATTGTTTGCTGTTTTTTTTTTTTTTTTTTTTTTTTTTTTTTTTTTTACATAGAGGGCTCCACAAGCACTTAGTCACTAACAAATCAGTTACCATGCCAACTTGATCTCAAGCTTCATCCATGCAATGGATTCTTGGGAAGAGTTTTCATACAATTATTATCACATCAATATCAATAATGAAAGAGAAAATGAATAATAATAACAATAACTTTTGCAACAATAATATAAGTTATGGAAATATGAACTTTTCTACATAAAAACAGGGAATGGGGTAAACTGGTGAGATTAGATAAAACTGATCAAATAACTGATCTCTTAGTGGCTAAATGTTTGTGGTGCCATCTATGTGTAAATGAAAGTAA
>NW_020869029.1:211461-213961 GCF_003789085.1 Penaeus vannamei | reverse complement strand
AAATAAAGTCACAATAGTCATAGACATCAAGCTAATTTCAAGTAATAATGGACAATCTTTTAAATCATTGTACTTGAAACTTATGGCTGATTTTCTGTATCAGATAAGCATGCAAAATGAATATTACAAAAAATAAAGTGACTGACAAACACTTAAAACACATTTTTTTTGTGTTATTCCCATTATTTAAAAAAAAAAATATATATATATATATATATATATATTGCATATATATATATATATTATATATATATATATATATATATATATATATATATATATATATATATATATATATATATAAGCATTATCCAATCATAGGCTAAAGAAGTGAATCAGAACAATCACCTCATCTCCCACTTTGTGCTCCATGAAAATTTCATATACAGCCAAAGTGGCACACCATGATGCAACTGCAAGAAATAGGGGAATTTTGTCTTTACAGCATATTGAGCTCCTGTAGCCCTCTTTGGAAATTTATCAGCAATTTAGAAATATACACAATCAAAGTTCATTAGTCCTTTACAAGTGCATCAAGAGGCACTGATGATATGGCAGTAGCTTAACACCCACAACAATGTATGAAACCTTATTCATAACATTAAAGAAATTCTATATCTGCAGTGCACAAATGAATTACTGTTGATAATAGCGTCAAGAAGTCAGTGATCTCTTGCATACAGTACAAGGTCTACCTTGTCCTATAAGACTGTGAGATAATTTCTGATACTTCAACTTAAGGGGACCGTCTTGTCATTTTTCGGCCATTTTTGCCCCCTCTTGCCGAAATTAAGTTAAATGCATTTTCAAGGAGTTTCTAGGCCCCCGGTTCTACCCTGAAAATTTCAAGGCCCGACAGTTATTTTTTAGGTAGTAGCAAGTATTTTCGATGTCGACTGAAATATTATTTTTTTTACATTACCTTAGAAAATCGGTAGTTGTGGCACAATGATTGGAGATAATTTAAAAATTAAATTTCACATAAATTGAAACCAACCTTCTTTTTTTTCGTAATAATTTAAAAAATCCGGCAAGCGTCCAAAAAACGATAATGAAGAAATTTTCCATACAAATAAATAAACATGATATGTCATTCATATGGTGTATTTTATTTTATTCATGTTTTCATCATACACAGTTAGTTTGATCTATGAGCAAAACATTTCGAAAATGCAAACCTCCCCCCCCACCCATGGGGAGTAGTTTTGCCAAATGTTCCGGATCACCACCAAAATTTTATGGGATATTAATTAGGTTAAGACAAACCTCGGGTAAAATTTTTCTTCAAATCTGTTCAGAACTTTTTTAGTTAAAAAAAAAAAAAATCCTGGATTAAACCATGGTCCGCATCACCACCAAAATGCAATAAGCGTCTAAGTTAGGTTAAAACACACCTTTGGTTAAAATCTCATTAAACTTTCAGAAATATTAGAAAACACAAACAAACAAAAAAACAACAAATAAACAATCAACAAACAAACAAACAAACATACTAATATAAATAAGCAAAAGGTCATAGGGTACATGAAAATGATCTATATGTGCTTATATACCTTATATACATATTTTTACATCGGAATGTACTCGTTTTTCGACTTTCACGGGAGTCTGAGTGTGAAAAATGGCTACGCGGCCCCGTAGAGTTATGCAGTCTTCTCTCCATAGGTAAATATGATTCCCGTCCGACTGGAGAAAAGTCATTCTTTCAACCAATATTATACGTTGTAAAACCCCATTAGAGCAACAATAATAGGTAAATAATACATAATTATATCAAGAACAAGTATTTTGCACATGATTTGTCATGTAAAATGTATAAATAATTTTGTAGTTGAATGCTAGTTCTATTACATACTTCCATAAGGATTTGCAATATTTTCATGTGATTCTTATAAAAGTGACACATGTTTTCAAAATCTCCTATTAGGTGTTTTGACAGTCACCTTCAGGAAATATTCACCCCAAAAAAAGTAAAGTCGACTTCTCAAAAATGGCTTCAGCATATATTAGTAGAAAGATAGTTCAATTCAGACATGAAACCAGAATGGCTGTAGGATTTTGTTTGTTTTTTTGAGAATTTTTAAAAAATGGTCAATGTAGGCCTATAGACCCCCAGATCACTGCCACCACACTGCACTATATGTAAGATTTTGAGAAACCGGTACGTGCTGGCAATGTCCGCAAGACTTGGGAATGCAGGTAGATGATAGGAGGATTATGGTGTAGGAAGACTAATCTTATAACTTGTTTTGTTGATGCCAAGATAGTCATGGAAAGATGAAGAAACCGAAAAATGCAGATAACTCGGTAAACCACCTTTGTAGGCGCAAAAACTGTATCAGATGCAATTTTAGTCCAAATTAAATGTTTTATGGCTCATTTTGTAGCTAAAGGATAAATCTAGTGCTTGTATGAAATGGCTTTTGCAATATTTTCCTGTGCTTCTTATGAAAACGACAAAAAAAAAAAAAAAAAAAAAGAAAAAAAAAAAAAAAAAAAA
>NW_020869029.1:193961-198961 GCF_003789085.1 Penaeus vannamei | reverse complement strand
GCACGGCCAACAAGTTGTGACATGCGCTCGCGTGATCGCAGGGCTTGCCACAGCATTTAGTAGGCCGCATGGCGGCGTCGGTTGGGGATTTTTTCGTCATATTGTTTTACATTTTTTTATGCTGTTCATTAATCACTGATCCGATCTGAATGAAATAAAAACAAAAGAGAGAGCAATGTCAGGGCTTCCTTTTGGTCTTTATATACGCACTTGCGTGCGTATGTGTGCACGCATGTCACAACATGTTGGCCATGCTTCCAGTGGTCCTCTACTCTTCATATCACAATACACATATGTGCGTGCGCCCGCGCCTGTTTGTTGGAGTATGAGGTGAAGCGTAGAGGACGGCTGAAGGCAGGCGAACAAGTTCAAACTTGCGCGCGCGTGATCGCAGGGCTAACCACAGCATTTAGTAGGCCGCATGGCGGCGTCGGTTGGGGATTTTTTCGTCATACTGTTTTACATTTTTTTATGCTGTTCATTAATCACTTATCCGATCTGAATGAAATAAAAAACAAAAGAAAGAACAATGTCTGGGCTTCCTTTTGGTCTATAGGCACGTACTATAATAAGACGAATCTGTGATTTGATGAAGGTGAAATGGAGAATGCCTCTGTCTCTACCTCCCCTAGAAGCACATCCCCTGCCCTTGTGGCCCTTATGCCACTACTTGACCCACCCCCAGGCCATAAGATCTCGTTGCACCATTCCTCTGTCAAGGGAATGCTTCCGCATGGTCGCATAGATTTTGTGTATAATGTATGTCTGTATAGTCATACTCATACACATAATCTGCTGGACGTGGTGGTGTGCAAAGCCTGTAGTTATGGCCTTACCATTACTCGCCACGGCTCAAGCTAATCAATGAGAAAGTCTTTTGACTGGTATTAGAGACTGAATAACAGAACAATGAATGTAGGTACAAAATCGGTTTTCAAGGGAGTAACTCGTATAGGCCAAAAGTACCTTTGGGTAGGTGGGGTGGGGTGGGGGGATTATTACGTTCAAGACATTTTCCAGAAAGATAAAGCTGACGATATATGATCCAAACATAAAAAAAAAAAAGGTTTCAAACTTTTCCCAGATTTTTTAGATCATTCAGAAATAATGTGTGTTGGTCTCATAATTTGTAGAATTTTATATGCTTTCTGCAGACACCCTTATTTTTTTCTATATCTATTCATTACATCACAATTGCCAATTTTCGAAGGTTATGTGAAAAATTACAATATTTCGGGACTGTATCTAAGGTGGCAGATACCACCTTAAAATTGCAGGGGGGACAAAAATTTCAGGAGACACTCAGACACCTAGAAACTCAATGAAAATGCATATAAATGAAAATCGGCAATTCAGACAATTTTTGCCAAAAAATGCCCTGACAGTCCCCTCAAACCAAAAAACTAAGCAATCCCCTTCCCAAAGACAAAAGCTTATTGATTATGATCCCCCAACAACCTATTTTGTTAAGAATAAAAATTCAGCTTACCTATAATTAGTAACAACATTACAGCAGCCAATCATTCGCCCATCAAAGGAGTCTATAGCTTGACAATAGACATCACCTGTAATGTCAACAGCAAGAGGATTCTCTTTGATGCGACACTTACAGAGCACATTGGTAAGACTAGGAGCAGCCTGAAAGAAGAAATTATATTAGTAATACTGGAAGTATCTATAAAAGTAATCACACGATAGCAATGAAGAAAATCAAATTGAGGAATAAGCTAAACAAGCAGGATCAAGTAGGCATAGGTACCAACTCCATGGTGATTCAGTATGTGTGGAGCCATCTATGTGTAAAAAAAAAATCATAAAACAAAATCCCACAGGAGAGCACATGTACACAATGACAATGGGTTAAACAGCATTACTGAGCTTAATAAGTGGTAAGGGCAAGACATTCAATCACATAAGAAAAAGATCCTCTCACTAACACAATATCAATAATAAATACCCAATATATCTGAAAGTTTTAATATAACTCAAAACTCCTTGCATAAGCCTTTTTTTATTTCCCGATATCTAGTTGTCATTGGTATAGTGCATTAAGATGGTAACAGATTGTTCCCTGCACTGATTCCATTTCATCTCTAAGCAGTCACTAACTCGGTGCAAAATCCATAACAATAAACACTTTGTTATTTGTGTTACTTTTCAATATTTTCATTGAATTAAATTTTCTGCAATACACCTAAATCACTAGTCACAGCAGGCAGGAATAGAATCCTAAGCATGGAACTAGTGTCCCACCTAAAGCAAGCACTCTTCCGGTCATGATTCACAAATGGTACATTCCACTATTGTTTACTGATAGAAATAATGCAAAAGTCACTTCCTAAATTCCCACCAAGTTTAATCACCCTCTAAGAGTCATTCCTGCTACACTGGCCCTAAGCCGAAACTCCCATTTCAGCATGTTCCTGTCACCCTAGCCCTGAGCCAAGGTTTTTCATGACAGCCCTCAGGTAATTTTTTTTTTCTATTATGTGATCGTCACATCACCCAGATCTATGGGGTTAACAACACTAATAGCAATAAGAAATTAAATAAAGAATCTATCAGAAAAGCAAGGAAAAGGGTAAGCAAGTAAGCTAGGTAGACCTAGGAATTAACTACTTTTAGATTAAGCACTTGTGGAGCCATCTATGTGTACAGACAATCAATAAACATAAAAAAAAAACACATTGGACATAGTATGTGTTCTTGCCATCCTGGCAACACTGGGTTAATGTTTTGTTAATAATAATGACAATGATGACAATAATAATGATGATGGTGTTAATGTTTTATTTTATGGTAATGTAAATGTTGATGTTAATGTTTATATTAATATCAATGTTTATGTTTATGTTAAAGTTAATGCTGCAGCTAATAATACTAATAATGACAAAAATGCCAACTATAATAATAATAATAATAATAATAATAATAATTATTATTATTATTATTACTATCATCATCATTATTATCATTATCATAATTATCATAATTATCTTAATTATAATAATAATAATAATAATAACAATAACAAAACATATAATAATAAAAATGACAATAACAATTTAAACAAAAGGGATGTCTTTCCAAATATTCAACATATTGGGTAAACAAGGGAGATCAAGTAGGCCTGGTAATTGACTAGTCAGTGACTATGCATCTACTGAGTCATTTCCCTTCTATTTGTAAACAATATTAATGAAATTAAATCAGTGGACCAGGCATATATGTGTTAACCTGGCAGTAATCTGCTATTACTATGTTTAACCTACTAATGTTATTAGTATATTACTATTTAGAAGTGCTGCACAAGCTAGACTACAAACATTAACTAACATTTCTCTTACATTCTTCACAAAGGCATTATACTTACAACATAAGATGACTGAGATCCTACAGGTTTTGACTGAGTTTTTCCAGGTCCTTCAGGTGACCTTGGTGCAGCTACTGAGAGGGGATGTGGAGACATGTTACGACTTAACCTCTTGCTCTTTCTCACGCCTTCAGCTGGTAATCGAGTTTCACCAATAGAATCACTTGAGTCAGAGTTATGTCCCTCCAGGCCTAAGTCCTCCAACCGTCGCTTGCTGATGCTGTGGCGACGTCTGCCCCGCAGGACTAAGTCTCCTCCTACCAGGTGCTCCTTTTGGGACACAGCTGTGAGATCCAGGTTTTCAAGCCTCTCATGGGTTTCATGGGTTGGCCCTATAATAGATTCTGAATTATCTACTGACTTGGATTGTTCTACTTCTTCACTGACATGAATACTATGGGTTTCATTTTCAATCTTCATTTCACTAGAAGACTCATCAATAATGCTTTCTTCATTGGGTTTCTCAACCATTTTACAGTCACGTTTTTCTAATACCAAATGAGTGGCATCTTGACTAGGGAGATCAATGTGATCTGGTTCCTTTGCTGAGAGATTTACATCTGCATCTTCACCTTCTTCAGGCTGTTCTTGTCCCTCTTGCCTTGGTTTCTGTATTGGCTCTTTCACATCTTCCTTAGCTAAACCCATTAGTGATTCAGCACTTCCATTTGCTTTTCTGTCTTCCTCATCCTTGTGTACTATATTATCCTGTAGGGCAGCTGCTTTCACATCTTTCAGTTCTTCTTCAGTTTTATGAGTAGCTTCTTCATCAGGCTCTGTTGATATAGTATTCTCTTCTGTTGTTATTGCTCTAATTATGGGTTTACTCTCAATAAGTGAATCATCATTACTTATGTTGTCTGCCTCTGGGTTTCCCATAGGCTCCTCATCTATGTTGTCATCTTCCATTTCACCCTCTCCATCTAAATTATCCATTTCTCCATCATCGTTATCTGCAACTTCTGAGCCTCCATCATCTAAGGCATCTTGGTCCTGGTACTGTGAAAGCTGTGAAGGGACATCTTGTGATGATGAATCCACAGACTCGATATCAACCTCTTCCGACACAACTGAGTCAGTCTCTTGGTAAGCATCTTGCCCACCTGGGCGCATCTTTCCTTTTCCCTTCTTTTTCTTGCCACTGAATGAATAACTCAGACCTTTAAAATGTTTCTTTTTCCTTTTTCCAGTCTTTGTAAAAGCTGCTTCATCCTCTTTCTTCATTCTACTTGGATATGATTTGGGTGTCAAGTCTTTCTTGAATATCTCTGGTATTGTTATCTGCTTCCCTCTCTTACTTCCCTGTGGTGTTTCCTGCCCATCACGTGACAGGGAGAGGCGCTGTGACCGTTTTGGCTCTGAGGATGGTGTTGTGTCACTCTTTAATGGTGTCATGCTGCGTCTCTGTCGACTGCCAGGATCTGAATCTGGTGTAGACTCACTATCAATGCTCTTCCCTCTGCCTCTTCTGCCTGTCATGCCAACAGAGGAAGTACCTTGAGTGGCACTACCTCCTACATCTTCTGTGGAAGTTCTGGTTCTCCCTCGGCCACGACCAACAGCTGAGGGTGAATGTATCCCTGCCACCTCCTCCAGCCGCTCTGCTTCAGGTCGCATCTTTCCCCTT
>NW_020869029.1:187158-191361 GCF_003789085.1 Penaeus vannamei | reverse complement strand
TTAGTGCACATACTGCCAAAGTTTAACAAACTTTTACCATTTACCATACTGTGGCCTACAAACAATATGGGTATGTTACAAACAAAAATGTCTTAGAATTCATCAATCAATTAAGTGCACATATTCAATTTACTTTATAATACATGTATGTCTGAAACTGTAATTATACCACATGTCTGATGTTCATTCACTTTATTCATCTTCTGACATCTATTCACCTTATTTATCATGATTTTATTTTCAAGTACAGAACCAATCCTAGATCTACCTTTCATAAACATGTATGGTGTAAACTTACAAGGTACATCATGCAGACCTGTTCAGGTTTTAACTTGCCTGGATAAGACTTTCTATTCTAGGTGAAGGGTGGAGGGACTGGGGTAATTCTTTACAGTACAGACACACTCACCAGAGACTAACGATCATATACTTAAAGAAAAAGCGTAACATAAATCAGTTCTTAACACAATTTTCTTATGCTATATTCTTTATGATTACAGGAAGTCTTAATGTGATGTAATTTTAGGACTGTCAGTTTAAAAAATACAATGTTCTTATCATCTTGCCTTATTTTGGTATATCAGCTGATTTTTGGGGGAATTATTCCTTGGCAGAGGAAGTGGATTCCACAACTTCTTTAAGCATAAAACCTTAAGTACCCAACTCCATGTCATAAAATTTATTCATCAATCTAATTTCCCATGACTGGGTGTGCCCAACTGCCCAAAGACTACAACTTTTAGCCCTCTACAAGAATATCATCTTCAATTTACCCTAGCTTAGTGAATCCAGATTAACTGGGAGTGTAAACAGTTCCCCCTAAAAATGCATTGTGAGAGCACAGTCCCTAACAATGATAAAATTACATAAATATCACATAATCAATACCTCAGGTTTTGTCTCATTTCTATTGTCTAATGAATTAAACATTGACTAAGCCACATCACATGTTCACTATCAAAAAGAATATAATGATACTAAATTTGAGGGATTTTACTTTAGAAAATTATCCATTATGTTTTTCTATGGATTCACAAAAAAATAGTCAATACAATCACAAAAAAACTCATTTAAGAGTGGCCTTGAAGTGATCTTCTAAATATTTACCTAATTCAATTAAAAACTTATTTATATCCATTTTCAGTAACCATTCAGGGGACTTTCACATGACAGACAGTGGTATCAATGGAATCTTCTTACTCTATACTACACATATGCATAGAAATTAAGATACAGAAATATCCCAGTGCCCACAATCTTGGCCCCTAGAATAGGGGGAAGCATGAAATGTACCAGGGATAATGGAGAGTGAAATGTGGAAAATATCCATAGAATTGGTCTGTTTATAGTCAAATACTTGGAGGTGTGCCTTCGACATCCCCACCAATGGGGGCTGCCACCCCGACCCTGTACGACAAAGCATTAACTACACATGTACATCAGGAGAAACTAAGAGGACAGACAGCATCAGGTACTCCCAGGCACTGTAATTGTACTATGAGCATGTAACAAACACTGATATATCTGTTGCAGGTGGTGCAACCCCTGCCTGCCACATCTAACCCCTACCCAAGACTACAAAGAATAACCTATGTATGTACAAAGCAATAGTTAATCACATGGCTATGTACCATGAGCAGCAGCACATCAACCAGTGATATAGTCAGCATCATATACTGACTAGAATATGGGGTATTTCACATCATCCATTAATTAGGTTAGTAAATTATTAATCCTAGGCTGTATCTTGCCTTGTTCATCCCACATGTCAGTCATACACTCTATCCTGCCATGAATGTGTGAAGGATTCTTTATCTTCCATGGCTTCCATTATTTTTATCATAGTGATGTGTTCTGCATATATTATTCATACTCTTCACAATATCCCTAGTACCATTCATACTCTCCCCTGGTATTAGGTCCAAGAATGTGGGGCTTTGGGGGTTTAAGGGTATGGAGGTTTTACTTAGCAAAAATCTTACAAATAGGTAATTTTTTTGTTTCACACAGCCATCCAACCTTGCAATCATTATTCTGGTCTTAATCATTCATAGTGTATTATACATAAATCTGTTGGTGTTTTCCATCACAAATGGTCTAAGTCAAAGCTGAGACCAAGTATCTATTTCTTCGGTCACTTCTGGGAATTCAAAAACATCACCATATGAGTCAAGAACCTTCCTAATGCAGGGGTTTCACCCCTAGTACCCCTATCTAATTGCTCTATTTCTCCTGCAACACCCATGGGGCTACCTGTGGCTCAGCCCCCTGCATTAGACAATATAGTGATTGATTCTGTCATATCTTACCCCCTAATTTGCCTGGTATCTTTCAGGCCCTCCCTCCACCAACTGGTCCATGATTGACGCTAATAGGGAGCGGGGGGGGTGTCAGCATAATTTCTATAATTAGAAAATAGAGAATGGGAGGATTCTATTGATACCAAAATCGTTGTAAACCATTACCCTTTTATTTATATCATTTGCAATGGATACTAACAAGACATTCAGGCATATTACAGCATTGATAACAGGAAGGAATAATAATGGCTAGATTGGTTGACTGTGTGAAACTAAAAAATTAATAGTATTCAGAACACCTTTGCACCCTTGATCATGATGATAGTGGTATTGGTGGATGCCTCTCACCCTCTGCTACCCAATAGAAATGCCACAGATGAAAAATGTTGTATTTCCTGTTATTGTATCTACAGATATGTGAGGATTCATTGTGCATAGCCTGTACAGTATAATCTGTATTATGTTTACCCTTTATTTCTGCGTATATTGTATGTATTGTATGTACTGTAACCTCGCCATCGTCCTTGGCCACATGACCCTGTGTGACCAGGATTTCCCACCAAATCTCAGTCTCTCAGCGCTGGTCAAGCACAGGAGACAGATGTGTACTCTGTTACAGGGAAAGTTTACCTTGCACTTTACAGCTGTGGGAAACTGAAACTAAGTAGGTGTTATGTGTGTTATGCATTCATTAGCACCCTGCACATTATTATTGAGATTAAGATTGAGATATAAGTTACTGAGAGCAATGTACAGATATAGGGGGATATGGACACTGCGAGACTGTAAGTAATAAATAGAAGCTAGGAAAGGTTAGGTTCGGGTTTCAGGTTCGCATAATACCCTGATTTTGGGACTAAATCTCTGGAGGGTGCGTTGCTCTTGGTAACAATTACCTGAAACTATAATGAAATTTCTTATTATCAACTTGCAAAGGAAATACAACAGAAATGGGTCTCAGTTTACATCAAGGTATTCATTCAATATACTTTATTTGAGTATAAATTTTCTAAAATTCCCAATTTTCTCATTCTTTACATTTACATTGTTAAGCTATTCAAAATAATTACTTTTTTATTCGATTTCCTCCAACAGAAAGATCCCTGAGGAAGTTTGAGATACTGTTCTAAGGAATGACTCAAACTACAACTCCTTTTTCCAATCTGGCAAGTCCGTGGCCTTATTCCTCGCACAACGCTGGCAATTGCCAAATAACTGTGAAAATAGCAAGCTGCTAGCAGGTGGAAGGAAGCCGTGTGGGTTCACGCCGATCTACAAGAACGACCGCCTAAAAGAAAACAAACACGGGAAGGAAATAAAAACTTTCTTCAGTACACTATTCGAGTCAGTGGAGACCTCGAGGCTTACCTAAAGATGCCTGTGGGTGTAGGCCTAAGAGATCACAAAAATTCAATATCAAATAACTGAAAAATAAGTATAAAACTTCACATGGCCTAGAGAAGCTGGCTTTGCAACACCGCTTTCAGCTGCCACAGGCAGATGGAAGTTATCATACTGGAAAAAGACAAAAACAATGTGTTTTGGATTTTCTTCCTTTTAAATATTTTTGAAAAGACTTTACTTTGAGCTCGATAAACATTGGTTGATTCTGTTAGTTGGAATGTTCAAGTTATTCTGACAGTGTTTACTGGGCTGTGGAATCGTCCGACTCCTGTATCCGGTGTACTTGGTAGTAATTAACTCAAGATTAATCAAGTTTAAGAGATCATATTCATATACATCCAAGCATACACATGATCTTAAATGAATCATATTTCGATAAGAATTATTTTACAAATACATAATAATATTGAAATAATTTACACATTACCTTCCTTGTACGTCTGGCAGGTGGAGGACCAACTATGGCGTGATTATCAGGGTTATGCCTGATTGCTGTAAC
>NW_020869029.1:150828-153328 GCF_003789085.1 Penaeus vannamei | reverse complement strand
TCTGAAAATGTCTCTGAAGGTATTAGACATGTTATTAGTGCTGTTCAACCAACTTCATGAGAGATGTCATGAAATCAAACTAGCATGTTATCATTCCTTCAGCTGGCTGGTATCCTAAGACCCAACGACAAGCGGTGCCATCTGGACGCCAACAATGAATACAACAAAGCCATCGTGTACGACTATCCTTCTGTTTCTCAGGTAAGGGAATCATGCTGGATTGGTTACAGCGATCAGAGATGTAAGTTTGCATTTTTCCTTTGCAGTAAAAGAATGCTGAAAAGGAATTTCAATGAAAAAAAATAATTTCGTTGGTGTCTCCCCCCTCCGGCAGATCAACGAGATGGCGAAACTACACAGAATCAACCTGGTCTTCGCCATCACAGCCGAACAGGAGCCGCTCTACGCCCGCCTGTCACAGCACATAGAGGGCGCGACTTCTGGCGTGCTGGCCAGCGACTCGTCTAATGTGGTCGACCTCCTCACCAGCAGTCTTAAGGTCTGTTGATAACTCATTGTGCATGCCACCATTATGTGGTATTTGAGGCACTGTACTTTATTGCATTGAAATGCTAAATTCATAGAATATTTGTTCATTGGCCAGGCATTACTTACGATGCCACATGTTACGTCAATGAAAGCTATTTATACTATCAGTTAATCTCTCATTCACCAACAGGACATCATAAGCAAGGTGGAACTGACACAGCGAGACCACAACAGCCACGTGTCAGTGCGTTTCTTCAGCGAGTGCAAGGACGGGGAGATGAAGGAGCGATCCTCGTGCCAGGGACTCGATGTCGGGGACGAGGTCCAGTTCGAGGTGGAGGTCACGGTAAGAGAGGTCGACGCGTTATATGTAGGCAGTTTCAGTTTGTTTGTTTTTAGCAGTACTGGCAGAAATGTGAGATATGGCAGTGATTGTGGGAAATAAATGGAACACTTTGACAGGCCCTCAAATGCCCAGACAACGAGAAAGATTGAATCCTGTCGTCGAAGTGTACCCTGTGGGCCGTCAGGGGTCTCTGCAAATCAACCTGGCAATGCACTGCCAGTGCAGCTGTGCTAAGCCAGGTGATAAGGTCAGCATTTGAAGGACATGTCCGCGTTCTGATAAGAAAAGGGGAATTATCTATAAACTTCAGAATAAGATAGTGTAAAATGCGTATGTGCATCTGCAAATGTACCCCAATTATCTGCAGGGCTACATTGTAAACGCGGAGGCATGCAGTAGGAACGGCACCTCCATGTGCGGTGTATGTGAGTGCCACGAAGGCTTCGTCGGGAAGGCATGCGAGTGCTACAGCAACGATGACGACGGCACTGGCACCATCAGCGAGGACTCGTGCCGGCAGACGAACACCTCCGCCGTCTGCAGCGACCGAGGCCAGTGCGTGTGCGGGCAGTGCCAGTGCAAGAAGCCAGCAGATCCTAGTCAGGTGAGAATTTTCATGGAAACTAAAACAAATTGTAACATGTATATCTGAATTATCCTTTGTATTTGCAAACTGGAATGATATCATTTCATTGAAGTAAGTTGAATTCCATTGATATCCGTCACAGAACATCTATGGGGATTTCTGCGAGTGCACCAATTATCTGGGATGTACAGGCAACGAAGGCTTAATCTGCTCAGGTCACGGAGAATGTGAATGTAATGAATGTAGGTGCACTGGTGGCTGGAGTGGGCCAACATGTTCTTGTGACGGAAACGATGACAAATGCAAAAACCCAGGTGAGAAAAGTTCAAGTTTCCAGTCGCAGAGGAGAGATTGTAAAATGTTTATTGTAATCATGTAAATGCGAATGATCTTTGTAGATGTAGTCCAGATATACTGATGCTGACCACTGTTCCCAGACACGGACGAGATCTGCTCGGGTCATGGCGAATGCGAGTGTAACAAGTGCAATTGCCAAGACGACCGCAAGGGCAAATATTGTGACGACTGTCCTGTAAGTTTTTATTTTCATTTTCCTTTTAGGTATGGTGCATGTAATATAAATACATGCACATTCAACATACACGCAGCACTCCAGCACCCATGAGCCGTGTCACACTATCCCGTTTGGTATTCACCCGCTACCCCCTTGTTGCTGCTGAACTCGCCTGAGATTGACCTTTGGCATGTCCTACGCTCCGTACTCGATGTCAGATGCTTGAAAGTGCATTGTCTTGTCAATAAGTACCGTTACTATGCTTGTGATCCCCACCCACCCTGCACTAAAACATGTTTTTACACGCGTATTTTGAGAAAGCGTGAGGGTGTCAGTAGTATATGTTAATACGAAACAAACGTTTGTTTACCTCATTTGGGACCTCTTTGGAAAGCTTAGGGTAAGCAAGCATTCCCCAGTAGCGCCTGTGGATGTTTGAGAAGTACTGGGGAAGAGCGAGAAAATGAATGGTACAGAGCGTGTTTAAGCATATGGCCGTAAATCTAATATTCCACTCGCAGGGTGAGGTGTTACTTGTACTACTTTTTTCTTTCGCAAAACAGAC
>NW_020869029.1:130828-145828 GCF_003789085.1 Penaeus vannamei | reverse complement strand
TTTTTTTTGTAAATATTTTCTTCACCCTCATTGCGGATTTTTTAAATATACACAAAATGCTTGACAGTATTGCAATTAAATTATGACAGCCTATTGTAACACTGATATATTATGTGAAATTCAGTGACCTCTCAAAACATTAAGAAACGTTTATTTTTATACTGAACAATTAAAATATAGTATTAAGAAACGTTTACTTTTATACTGAAAAATGTCAGCTTTAATGGCTTTTTCAGCCATTAAATTATTTTGATATTTAAGCTCGTCCTCTTGTAAACTAAAGTAGCAGCACTTATTTTGTCTAAATTACCACTCATAAGGACACAGAAATCTAGATTGAGAATCATTCTGTAAAAAAAAAAAAAACTGTCATAAACTCGTCATGGCATACGTAACGGACATGAACTTTTCACTTTTAACTGACGTGAATTTTTCACTTTTAGCTGACATGAATTTTTCACTTTTAACTGACGTGAATTTTTCACTTTTAGCTGACGATTTTTTTCACTTTTAACTGACATGAACTTTTCACTTTTACTAAGAAGAATGTTTCACTTTTAACTGACATGAATTTTTCACTTTAACTGACATGAATTTTTCACTGTTAACTGACATGAACTTTTCACTTTTAACTGACATGAACTCTTCACTGTTAACTGACATGAACTTTTTCATTTTAACTGACATGAACTTCTCTCTTTTAACTGACATGAATTTTTCACTTTTAACTGACATGAATTTTCTCTTTTAACTGACATGAATTTTTCACTTTTAACTGACATGAATTTTCACTTTTAACTGACATGATTTTTCACTTTTAACTGACATGAACTTTTCACTCTTTGACATGAGCTTTTCCCTTTTAACTGACATGAACTTTTCACCTTTATCAACAGAATCAAAACCCGCTTTACAAAGAGGCCACGACAACTGTTCAGAATCCTATGTTTGGGACGAACTGAAGATTTCCAAGAGTACCTGATGAACAGACCTGCCAAGAACATAAGCGAGCTATTTTGATATTTCCTAATGTTTCTTTCATTTTCTCTTTCGCGCTCGCTCTCTCTCTTCTCCTTTTATCCTCTCTCTCTGTTCTTTCTTTCTTTCTTTCTCTCTCTCTCTCTCTCTCTCTTCGTTCTCGCTCTCTCTCTCTTCTCTCTGTCTCTCTCTCTCTCTCTCTCTCTCTCTCTCTCTCTCTCTCTCTCTCTCTCTCTCTCTCTCTCTCTCTCTCTCTCTCTCTCTCTCTCTCTCTCTCTCTCTCTCTCTCTCTCACCTTTTTTCTCCTCTTTCTATGTTTCAAGTCTCATAATTTCATAAGAGAAATTCTGCGTACGCAATTGTTTATTCTAACGTATATTATTATCATTGCTATTATTATTATTATTGTTATTATTATCATCATCATCATTATTGTTATTATCATTATTATTGTTATTATCATTGTTATTATTATTATTATTATTATTATTATCATTATTATCATCATTATTATTATCATTATTAATATTATTATTATCATTATCATCTGTGTTCATTATCTAAATTATACAAACGTAATCATACATTCGCCACAAGCCTTCTGCCCCGTATGTGTGATTGCCAGCTTTTGTTTCTCGTTATATAATCGCGTAAGTCAGAACTCTGTGATTGATTCAGTGTGTTCAGTATACGATAAGGAGCAAACATGTTGCATTTTTATTACAATATCTCCGGCGGGGATTTAATGTTAAGTATGATATTATGCATTCAGCTTTTTTTCCCCTCACTATTCAGCTTTTTTTCCCTCACTATTCAGCTTTTTTTCCTCACTATTCAGCTTTTTTTCCCTCACTATCATCATTTTCCTCAAAGCCAAGATACGACTATTTGATTCGAAGATTTTTGGAATGCAGTAATGAAATCTCTTCATATTTTTTCCGTGTGAATATGTTGTTTTTTTGTTATTTCTCCCGATACCATTAATATAAGTGGTTGCTATGTATTAATCTTTGTCCAACTATGAGTTCGTTTGGTACCGTTTCAATGACTGCTTTTCTGTAGATTTATTATATAACTGCAATTTCTTTTTGTACATTTCTTGGGCAAGCGTTCGTAAGTAGGGAAAGTCTAATATTTCTGACGGAACTGTTCAAACATCATTTGCATACTTCGGGAAGGCTGGTGGGATGCAGGAACAGCTGGCAAAAAACGGGCGTAACATTCCTCCCCACCCCTTCCTCACAATAAAAACAGCTGGAAAGAAAGTGATAAACAGAGTGATTAATCCAATGACAAAATGTTCAAGGTTCATTTTCAAAGCTTATTCCCTGATATTTCTAAATTGATACTTTATCAGTTTTATTGGACTCTCCTCAAGGCTCAATTTCAGTCGAATTTTTCACATTTTCAGATATTGCCTGTTCAATAATTTAATGATATGTGATTTAAATAAACGTGTTAAATTGTCAGTTGGCTTTGATTTCCCTTTTCACTCAAAAGTACTAGATTCCTTTGACTTCAGGGTCTGAAGAGAGAAAGATATCCAAAATAAAATCTAGGAAAGCATTGGTACACACGGTATAACTACTGTCTTTATATTTATTACATTATATCCAATATATATAAACATAAATTACTTCTTCTTGCGTTTAATACCATGCACTCGTATACACACAAAAATACATGATATCTTCACATGATACCTTCACGACTGGCGCGTTGTTCCATTAGGCAATGCGACTTTTACCTTGATTGCCCATTGTAAAAGCCAGCTGGGGGGCAAGCCAGCCTTTGTGAGTGCCGGTCCCAAGCCCGGGATAAACAGAATGGGCTGGGTGTCAGGAAGGGCATCCGGCTGTAAAAACCCTTGCCAAAACCAATATGGAATGAGCCGTAATAGGAAAATCAGTGGAGGCGGCTCATCCATAACGCCGAACCCTTATTAAAACGGGAGAAAGCTGAGAAAAAGAAGTAAGCCACACTTGACACACATTTTTTTCAAGGTTAAGAAGTACTATAATTCCTCCTGAGAAAAAAAAATGTATATACGACCTCCTCATACAGTGACCTTGTTAGGTTAGAAAACTCCATGCTATTTACTTGACAATACTAATAGTAACTGTGTGCATGTAGTATATGTAATGTACCAGTGGACAAACTATGAAAAGAAGTGATATATGTACGGCAACACAGTCAATGTTTTGGACAGAAGACAGTCACTCTGTCACTGCGGCACAAGACAGGTGTTGTCAGTACAGAGCTTTGTGTGTGTTATCTCCTTTTACAATATATCACCAATGGATTTTACGTGTGTTTATCTATCCACATCTGATAGACATTCCTGTGGACAACCACACTCACAGTAATAGCAGTAATATGAAAAAATAAAACAAGTAACAATAATAAGAAAGATAATAATGATAAAAACAATGATAATATTCGATAATAGCAACAATAATAATGATAACTTTCATAACAACGATGATATTCGATAATAATAATAACAATAAGGATAATAATAATTCCGGTAAGGATATGATAATATCAATAATGATAATAATTGCGAAAAGGATCATGATAATATCAATAGTGATCATAATGATAACAATGACAACTAACATTAATATAAACAACAATGACCATGACAGTGACGATAATGATACTAGTTCAACAACCATAGATTTTAACATGACCGAAAAGATAACGGCAAAGATTGAGTCGTATTTCAGAGACTATGCCCATAAATCCTATCTGGGCATCTATTGGGCCCATAAAGGTGGTTTTCTACCGAATAAAGATAGTTACATGGGCGTATTGCTAATGGAACTGTCGATTTGTCCAGTGCCAAAGTACCCTTCCTTCAGCGTTACTTTTATATCGAACCAATGTTGTAGATTAATATACATCATTTAGAGCAGCGGTTCCCGAGCGTGTCTGGGTTGGTGTCCCGTTGGATTCGTATAGTGGATTTTTTTTTTTTTTTTTTTTTTGTATGCTGCAAATTGAAAATAAGGTTAACCACAAAGCTGTATTTCACATAAAATGTATTTTAGCAGTTTCGTAAAAAAAAAAAAAAAATAAAAACTGCTCCTAATGTTGTCCTGGCCACTTTCGGAACCAATGATTTAGATTATTATTTTTCAATTCTATTTCATGATTTTTTTTTTTCAGTGGATCAGCGAAGAAATTATTTATGTATGGGTTTAATGTTTATCATGTTTTTTAGAATAATTCTTCATTAATCTGTATCAATATGGCAGAGAAGAGTGTAGCGAGATCCTAGCTGGTACGAGTGAATTGGTATTTTAATTGTTGTCTTCTTGGCAACTCAATTGGCCTTAATTTCTTCTTGTAACATAGCTTAGACTAAATAGTTGTGTATAGCAATATATCCAGTGTCTTTCTATTAATACCTGGCCTATAAAACGTATTAATGGACAACATTATTGGTGATTTTTTTTTTTTTTTTTTTTTTTAGTTAATCAGTCCTAATCTATGCACTGTATACGATTGTCCTCGTCATGAGAACCGCCATCTAGAAATACGCCAAAAGAATCTCAAAACGCTTAATTAAAATAATTAACATAAAACTTGGTAGATAAAACTATTTATAGGTTCGCCATTTTTACCAATGGTCTAATGAAGCTCAATTATTCTAACAATCATCCATAAACAAGTATTTACCTTTGATAAGAAGTTCGTTATATGAAGGTTTCATCCAGCTGAATTTCATAAATTCATCTTTCACTTAAAACTATTTAGTGTCACTGGTCCAGCACGGGGGGGGGGGGGGGTTGTGCGATTTCGTTTTACACTCGAAGAAAAAATTACTCCATTCCCTTTCGTATATTTGCCTAAAGTTCAGCTACATACTTTAAAATTCACTTGGCATGAGTATTTCGCTCGAATCAAAAACACGCATTAGAAGCCACCGAAGAGCCAGACGTCCTTGCAGGCGCCTGAACCTGTACCTGTGCGATTTAAGTGCTGTGAAAAATGTATTCCAGAAGCAGCTACGTTTGATACGATTTGGCAGCATTGTGTCTTAGTAAGTTTTCTTACCTCAATACTAATGCTATCTACCGATTGAGTGCATAGTATACAAGTACTCTGAATGCACAGCTAAAAGCAAGTAAAATTTCATACACACACGTACTATTTTATCATTAATTCACTCCGTCTTAAAGCACTTACTCGAATCACGAAGCCCTTGGCACGGAGCGGCCACGAGGATTGTCTGTAATAACCAGGATGTTTACTAAGTGCTATTACGTCGGACTTGGCATGTAGTTTAGAGAACACCATCATATGCTATGTTGATGTCAGAACTCTGCATGGTTCTCTGCCTCCCTTTACTTCAAGAATACCTATTGCTGAATCCCCAGTATTTTTTTAAGGATTCCTTCATGGTGTCAAATCTCGGGTACGAAATTGAATTTTGTTTGCCATCCCTGCGCTACTTGCTAGACGTAGATTTTTTTTTTTTTTAACTCCTGTGTCTTGAAGTCAGTCAAAGGCCGGACTTTTCGAGGTTTTTCATTTGGAATTCTCTTGTTGAATTGTTCGAGATTGATATTATTGCTGTGTTTAGGAAAGGGGGAAATGTATATTTGCGTCATTTTTTAAGCAAATTTCTTTTCGCGTGCAGTCTTAGTAGAGATTATATGATATCGTGATATTTTATTTATGTTCATGTATTTTTGTTAATGTGCACATTTTTTTCATGTACAGTTATTTCTGTTTTTATTCATCTGATCAATTTCTGGACCTCATAACTACCATTCAGTCTTATAGCGGTCGCTGCTGTTGATGTTGATAATGATGATTATGATAATATGATAATAATAGTAAAAATAACAACTGCAATAACAATTTTAATCATCTCCTTATCATCGCCATCATCATCACAATACTAATCATAATAATGATGACAATGATTATTATTATAACAGTAACAACAGTAATGATGATCATGAAAATGATGATTGTGATGATATGATAATAATGATGTTAGTAATGATAATAATAAGGATGATGATAATGATAATAACGCTAATGATAATGATGTATAATTACATTAATGGTATTGATAATAGTGATAGTAATAGTAATATTGGTAACAATAATGATGATAATAAGGATAAAAATCATTATGATAATGGTAATGATTATGATAATAATAATAATGATAGTGATGAGAATAAGCAGATGTATGTATTAGTGGAATCATATATTACACTATTCACCATATACCATAGATAATAAGCATGTACTGTACTTTACATTAATGATCACTAGATGTACAGGTACCCCTATCGACGTATAAAAAATGTTACTTTGTTGCACTATATATTTTTAAGGGGGGTCAGCAGATGTATATGCGAGTGGAATTATAAATTACGCAATTCACCATAGTTTATAAGCATGTTACTGTACATCAGTGATCACTAGATGTACAGGTCCCCCTATCGACGTTATAGAACGTGTAGCTTCGTTGCAACATTTATTTCTCCTGTGTTGAACATTATATTTGACTTGGGCGGAAACTATTTCTCGAAACTCTTATAATTCGTATAGCAAGTTGTTATGATTGCAAATTGATACTTAGAAAACAACTGGTTCCCAAGGATAATTGTGAAAGATAATGTCATGAAACAACATCGTTTGGTCTGTTTATTTTTGTACATTTGTTGTTTCGTTTTCACTCCCAGTAATTTCTGAAACCGCCTTCCTTCCTGTGGTAATTCTGAACAATGAGTTGGGAGATTAAAAGATCAAATAAAATAAATAGATAAATGATAGAATAAATAAGTGAAGAAATAACACAGCTTGTTAGAAAAAGAAAGATTTAGGTTCCAAAACTCAAGGAATTTGAACCTATATTAACTATATTACATAGCATTGCGCACTATCATTGGGACTCAAACCATGCATATATACATAAATATATATATATATATATATATATATATTATATATAATATATTATTATATATATATATATATATATATATACATATATATATATATACATATATGTGTGTGTGCGGTGTGTGTGTGTGTGTGTGTGTGTTGTGTGTGTGTGTGTGTGTGTGTTGTGTGTGTGTGTGTGTGTGTGGTGTTGTGTGTGTGTGTGTGTGTGTGTGTGCTGTGTGTGTGTGTTGTCTTAAGAATCTATAGAACAATCTATTTTTACATACAAAAACAGAATGATTATACCCATACATACAGGGATCAAGCAGCCATTAGGAGTGAGTCTCATGTCTAGGAAATTCAGGAAATTCTCGTAAGGAATAACATACTCTTATAGGTCAATCTATAGGGGGCGGGGCGCACACTTTCTCGAGAATCTGAAGGGTGTGGTCACCAAACACTTTCCTGGAGAGACGCCCATCCATTTCCCCCCCGCCCCCCCTACTCAACTCCTTCTTCCTATCCTCTTGTCTTCACCATCATTCTATTCTCTTCACCCCCCCCCTACCTATCCCTTTCACCCCCCTCTCCGATCCATCTTCACGTCCCTCCAACCCATCCTCTTCCCTTCCTCCCTACCCATCCTCTTAGCCCTCCCCCCCCTCCCTTACACATCCTCGTCACTTTCCCCTAGCAATATTTCACAAATGTCCCTCCCTGACAATTTATTATATTCTTTGATGCACGTCTACATCTAGCTTTTTTTCTTTTTTTTACATTTTATAGGGACGTTTTTGAGAAAGAGAAAAGGACGCGTAAGGAAATAGATTAACAATTAATCGCGCTCACTTAAAATAGTAATAACCTTGCGCTAACTTAAAATGATAATATTAATAACCTCGTGCTCACTTTCATTTACAAAATACTCTAGCTTGGATTAGACAGATGACTTTGGTTATTACTCCTTATGCACATACCCAGTTTTGCTTTGTTTTTCTATAAGGGAAAGAACTGAAGGAAAAGCAATGTGCTTCCATAAAGAGATAGATACAAAAAGAAATAAGAAAAATAAAGTTTAAAAGAGTACGATCTAGAATATCAGCTGGTGACCAATAAAGGCTTCTTAGTGGATCACAGTTTTTCAGTTCTGATCGGAAATCGGTGTTTATTTCCTTAGATTAATTAAAATCCTTTTGGAACTAGAATCTTATTAAATCAAAGTCTAAAAGTTGGTGTGTATGACATTAATTGCTAGAATTCAGAAGTAACATTTTATGAGTTTTAAGATTGTAAAAAAGTATACAGTACCTTTATACAATCTTAAGATTCTGTTTCTTCGAAGAAATTTTCATAACAAAATCGAAATTATGTTTGTAAGAAATATTATTCCGTCGAAATGTTAATCTTGTATTTCTCTGTTAGAAACATACTTCAAACCAGTGTTTAGGCTTTTTTTTTTTTTTTACAACATTACTCAAAGAAGAAAATGGTTATGGATTTAGTTACTTTGCATATGCTATCTATACCATCGTTAGAAAAAAAAACTGGTTAGTATGCCTTGTATTTGTGGAGTTACTTGTTCGTTTCCGTCAACACATATCGAATGTTTTCTTAGGTAATCAGGCTTATTTTCCCGCTCTCGCTCGTTTTGATATCGTATCACTGGGAGTGTTATCAGTATCCTATTTTTTCGTAAAAGTTTGACGTTGTTGTTGTTTTTTCTTTCTTTCTTTCTTTCTTTTTTTTATGTTTCTACTTTTATCTATGCATGTTCTGGTCTTTATTTGTTTGCTCTCTACTTACCGAACTGGGATGGGATCCGACAGCAGATGAGAATGGGAGCGACAGAAAGAGAGAGAGAGAGAGAAGGAGAAAGAAAGAAAAATAGAAAGAAAGAAAGAAAGAAAGAAGGAAAGAAAAAAAAAAAAAAAGAAAGAAGAGAAAGAAAAGGAGAAGAGAAAGAGAGAGAGGGGGAGGGAGAGGGAGAGGAGAGAAGAGAAGAGGAGAGAGGAAAGAGAGAGAAGAGAGAAAAAGAAAGAGAAGAGAGAAGAGAGAAAAAGAAGAAAGAAAGAGAGGGGGGGAGGGAGAGAGAGAGAGAGAGAGGAGAGAGAGAGAGAGGAAGGAGAGGGGGGGGAGGGAGAGAGAGAGAGAGAGAATTATGTGCGTAAACAGGAAGGTCTTCAGCGATACCGTGAAAATAACAAGGAGGTTCTTTCCGGGAGAACATTCAAAAAGTTCGTGCCTTAGTGTCGTTTTGCTAACCTTTGGTATTGGGTCGTGCATTGTATATTGTGTATTGTATTATAGGTGTGTATTGGTATTGGGTCGTGTCAAAGGTTACCTCAAGTACGTGTAACTTGGGATAAATCTGTTGTAAAGAGGAAAATATCGTAAATAGAATGAAAGTTTTTGTGTTTTGAAATCTATTCCGAAAAGTAACCTTGTGTTGATCAATAAACCCCGTCCCCTTCGCTCTTTTCTTCAAGTAGTGCAATATTCTACTTATAAAATGCATGTATAACATTTTTATGAAATAGGCTTTATATCCTCACCAATTCTCCTTTTCTTTTTAGTAGTGTTTTAATAACGTTTCTCGTGATACATGATCTGAATCGCTCGAATAATTTGAGTTCTGTGAAGTTTTTGGGAATCATTTAGTTTAACAGTGGAGTGGATACTTCATTTTTTCTTTATGTTACATCTATATATTAGATTTCTCTCTCTCTCCTCTCCCTCTTCCTCTTCCTCTTCCTCTTCCTCTTCCTCTTCCTCTTCCTCTTCCCTCTTCTCTCTCTCTCTCTCTCTCTCTCTCTCTCTCTCTCTCTCTCTCTCTCTCTCTCTCTCTCCTCTCTCTCTTTCTCTTTCTCTTCTCTCCCTCCCTCTCTCCCTCTCCCCTCTCCCTCTCCCTCTCCCTCTCCTTCCCTCTCCCTCTCCCTCTCCCTCTCCCTCTCCCTCTCCCTCTCCCTCTTCTTCTCCTTCTCCCTCTCCCTCTCCCTACCATACGATATTATACTAAAAACAGTTGCTTCAAAAGTAAAGATGAAGTGATAAGCCTATTCTTTCCCCTAAAAGCCTACCAATGCGAGATGCGGCCGCCGTTACTGGTCTTCTGCCTCGCTTCGTTGCCCTTCTGTTTGGCCGCCGATGTCCCTGGCTGTCAACACGACTCCTGCACGACATGCATTCGCCATCCGACTTGCGTTTGGTGCTACGAGGTGATTCGATCCTTTATGTGGTTTAACCAGTATATATATATATATATATATATATATATATAATATATAATATATATATATATATATATATATATATAATATTTATTTATATATATATATATATATATATATATATATATATGTGTGTGTGTGTGTGTGTTGTGTTGTGTGTGTGTGTGTGTGTGTGTGTGTGTGTGTGTGTGTTGTGTGTTGTGTGTGTGTGTGCGTGTGCGTGCGTCCGTGTGCGTGCGTGCAGAGGGAGATGGAGAGGAAGATCCCCAGTCACCCTCTCCCCAACGCTAATCCCTGACGCCCACCGCCCCAGCCGAACAACCGAACCGCCCGGCCGCGCTGCAGGAGCAGGGAACGCGCTGACTTCCCTGCCGTGTGTCATGGTGAGAAGAGCGACCCGCAAAATGCCTACGGCGTGGTCAGGGATGAGCCTCTGTCTGCCGATGGCGACGTCGAGAACATTCTACAGATGAGTCCGCAAGAGGTTAACCTGACAGTCAGAATCAGTGAGTTTAAGGACACTTAATGTACATGTTCTCTTGTTTGTGGCGAAGGACAGTTGTACTTCTTACTCACTAAATTGCATATGTATATGTATCTTTACCTCTGCTATATTTATGATCCAGAGGCCTTTGTAGTTTTGTCAGGGTAAATTTGATTAATGACAGATAGCCATGGAGCAGTTAAATTATACGGTAGTATTACTATCAGTGTAGCTTTCATTACTTAAATAGATAATGAAAATAGTACTTGAACTAGCTTAGTCACATTCATTTTCAAATCGTTCCAACAATATTGTATTTACATCAGTGATCCTGTCGTTAAATCTCTTCTTATTACTATTATCAACAAAAGTGTCAAAAAGAATACGCCATATTGTAATTAGTTTGCGTTATTAACAAAATACTTTAGTTGATCTTTGGAAATCTTAGGCTGTGTTGCATTTTTGCAATGCCCTAACTGTATATTTAAATACAGCATCCATCTTTTTTATTGATTTAGTGATCCATATAATGTGAACACTCCTCACTCCTCAACGAGCAAAAGATAAAATGTATATAATTCTTTAAAGCTTGTCCGATTTCCAGTAGGTATTATTGCAAGGCCTGTAACCATAATTCTGAAAATTGTGTCGAATGTTTACGTGTTTCGCTTGTCAGAGGAAACCTTCAACATATCCCTGACGTACAAACACATGGCGAATTACCCAGCTGATATCTACTACATGATGGATGGATCTAAGTCAATGGCAGACGATAAGGACATGTTGCATTCGGTCGGGAAAGAGCTGGCAGAAGGAATGAAGAAGATTACCAGTAACTTGCAACTTGGCTTTGGTATCTTCGTCGACAAGCCAGTGCTGCCTTACGTTTCCACTATGTCGAAGTGAGCCAATTAATTTGATATTTATGGTTTGTTTGTAACATTTTTATAGTAGTTCTTGTACTATCTCTGATTACGTAATACTGTGTTCATAGTGCAATATACGTGTGAGTGTATTTCATTAAAGTTAATATTTCCTCCAGAAACGAAGCAGCCTACAGTTTCAAGAATGTTCTTCCACTCACCAGCAATACCTCAGCTTTCACAGTGAGTTAGATATCTGTGTCTCTTTGCATAACAGCGTAATCCTGTAACTAGCTGTCGGCTGTCGATGGCGCTTGCAGCCGGACTTACTCACTGAATCCGGTCAGCTTTGGGGCCTGGAAGTGGAGATTCTTAGTGATTGGAAGTTGAAATTACAAGATAAACCGACTCTATTCGTGTAACTAGCTGATCAGTGTTATACCATCAATACCGTAATATAGGCCTAGAAAATCTAGCTAAAAGCCATAGATATTACCATATCGCTCAAACCTTTTACAGTACAGCACTGTGTAGCATGTATAATGTATTATTTTTGATAATACACCCACGGCAACAACGATATGTAGATTGGCACTTCGGGAAACGATAATATCACGTTAAGTCCAAATAACCACAGGACAATGCTCAATCCTTAGCACCCGCTATAGATGGCATAGTAACAAATTGAGCAATATGATTGTTAAGAATGAAATGACCTTTACTGAAGCCTCGAGGTCATGGTATAACTTCATGTGGAAGCGTCATTAATCATTCACAAATCCCATTGATAGTAGTATTTCTGAAATCTTTCTTAGTACAGAGAAAAAAATATAATTATTTTGATGAAAATATATACTTTTATTTGCCAGGACTTGGCAAAGTTCGTTTCATTGTTATATATACATATACATACATACATACATACATATATATATAATATATATATATTATATATAATATATTATTTATATATATATATGAATATATGTATGTATGTGTATATATAACTTACGCCAGCCTCCTGTTGATCGTTATAATCACGGATCCTTAATACCTGAAGTGAAACAAGTAGATGCAAGAACAATCCTAAATATCAGATAATAATGTTCGCTGTATCTAAACATAGGTTAAATAAGTAATGAACATCATTTATTAGGATAGATACATATGCCTTTGATGGAATACCACCGATGGTTCTGGTATTTTCTCCGGTACGGTATAATTTGTAGTACAACGATTATTCTCAGTAGGGTTTGACTAGTTTTAAACTTAAAAACCTTTTCATATAGGCACGAACCTTTGACCATTACCATTTTGATTGTGGCAATGTCAAATACTAAATGCCTATCAGTAATATTTATAACTGGTCTTTGCGCTGATAATTCGTCATCCACATGCCCTTCCTGATTCATTTTAAACAGCTGATCTCCCTTTCTTCTTTCTCACAGGAAGAGGTCAAGCGAGCGGAGGGCGCCACCAACCAGGACTTCCCTGAGGGCGGATTCGATGGCCTCATGCAAGCCATAGTGTGTGAAAAGGACATCAAGTGGCGCAATGCCAGTGTCCGGGTGATCTTTTTCTCCACAGACGCTGGGTTCCACTTCGCGGGGACGGGAAGGTAAGCGGGAAGGGTGAGAATGGTCGAAGGTCTCCATGGGGAATAGTTTCTTCTTCTTATTATTATTATTCCGTATTGTCCTTAAATCTTTGCTAAAAGAGAACTTACTATAGGAACAGTTATTTACTTTGGGTTGGGATATTCAAGATATTTTACCTGCATGCAAATGATTCGGCCAGTCTGGGCTTCCACCAATTTGCCAGACACTGGGTTAACAGAAGATGATGCTATGGAACGAGTACAGTTTCTTTGCTTAACTGTTTCTCTATAATTAACTGATAATTTGACTATTTAATGGTTGTCTGATTCGTTCCATATTTTTGTCTGCTCATACAATTTCAGTGTATTACAGGGAATTGACCCTTAAAGCATTATTAAAAGATATGGTATTGCCAATCTTCCACCTTTTGATATCAGCCCTCTTCGAAAAATCCTTCTCAGCTGTAATTAATGAACCTACTCCTGGCATTTTCACTATTAAGTGTAGTTTTCCACCTCACCTTCCTCTGTTCATGACTTTTCGACTGTTTTATGTATGTGCGGGGTTGACACATCCTGACTTTTTTCTGGAGAATATCAGTTAATGGCATTTTGTTCTGCCTTCTGTTTTATTAGTGTCATTTTTTTTCTTTAAAACATCACTTGCGAGGAAGGAAATGAAAAATAAGCCCTTTCACTACTTGCTGGAATTTATGGCAGTCATTTCAAGTTTAGCTTGTCTCAAAATTATTACATATCTTTGAGTTTCCTCTTTATTTTTGGAGAGAAAACTGATATGCCCATTATAGAAGAGATAATTACCTTATATATCATTATGTACATTACATTCTTGAAATAACCACCTGGTAAACCCGAGTATTGTGATCATATACGTCATAACCCATTGATATAGCTGGAGAACTTTGAAAAATATGAAATGATCTGTGTAGACTGAGACGCAATACCACGAAGAAAGATTGATTAAGTAGATTTTTTATTAAATATCTAAAAGAATTTATTAAATTAGCATTAAGGATAGCTAATTCATACATTTATTTCCATTTAGTTGGCTGGTATTGTAACACCCAACGACGAGCGCTGCCACCTCGACGGCAACGAGCTCAGAAAAGCCCACCTCTACGACTTCCCTTCGGTCGCCCAGGTAATATGCGCGTGAAGGGTTATGGGTGCGAATGGCAGTGCCACAGCGTAAATTCACGATTCCCTTCCATTCATTTTTCTCTACATTCGACACAATGAACTGTCCAATGGATGTCGAATTGGAGAAAATGAAGCAGGAGTTGAGAGCCTATGGCCACTCAAATGCTTCAAGATCAAAGGAAATGATTCAACACAGCTATGAACACTGCCAAATGAAAATGGCGAAAGATGTATTGATATCGAATATGGTTGCGAAATAACCAGCACATGTTGATGTGCCAAAGACGTGCTAGTATTTCGCTTCTACATCTGCACAACGACCATGTTTATGCACTAGAATTTTTTTCTCTCTCTCTTCTCGTTTTGGGTACATTCACTGTGTCTCCCCTTCCGGCAGATCAACAAGATGGCGAAACTCCACAGAATCAACCTGGTCTTCGCCATCACAGCCGAACAGGAGCCGCTCTACGCCCGCCTGTCACAGCACATAGAGGGCGCGACTTCTGGCGTGCTGGCCAGCGACTCGTCTAATGTGGTCGACCTCCTCACCAGCAGTCTTAAGGTCTGTTGATAACTCATTGTGCATGCCACCATTATGTGGTATTTGAGGCACTGTACTTTATTGCATTGAAATGCTAAATTCACAGAATATTTGTTCATTGGCCAGGCATTACTTACGATGCCACATGTTATGTCAATGAAAGCTATTTATACTATCAGTTAATCTCTCATTCACCAACAGGACATCATAAGCAAGGTGGAACTGACACAGCGAGA
>NW_020869029.1:115828-125828 GCF_003789085.1 Penaeus vannamei | reverse complement strand
GCAACGTCTTGCTGTGGGCGAAGCAGGACTTGGACTGCCCGGAACCAGTCAACACAACAGGTGAGTTCTAAGTTTACGTTTAAGCGTGATTGCGTGAGTTTGTGCATGTGATGGGTGTACTGAATTCGTTTGTTTTATTTATTATTTTTTATATTGAAATTTCATGGACCGTATAAATTGAAAGTCTTTTAAGAAAATACTGCGTTAGCCCCAGGTTTCACAACAAGTTAGCATTTAAAGTCTAGTTCTCAACCATCAATTAATTTTAGATTCTTATTTCCCAACTGGAACCGCAGACTACAAAGTCGCAAAGCAGGTAGGCTACGGCTTTTGCTTCATAAAAGGCAATGCCAAATAGATGAGATGAAGGTGCTAGTCACAATAATCATAATATCTGTTTTGTTTTATTTTTTTTATAAGACAATGCTGGAGGTAAATTTCCGAAAGTAGAAATATAACATTGTAATGCACATGTAACATTCTTGAAATTGCAAAAAATATATATATATTAATTAATGTGTAAAACTGTTTTTAAAGATATCGTCTGTTTGAGAAAACAAAGCTGAATATCAAAATAAGTATCATAAGCAACAAATATTTTACCTATCTTTTCACTGAAGATCCACAACAGCCACACAATTAATTTCAAAATGTTAAATAGAAGAAAAAAAATACAAAATACGAAATTGGTTGCTTGAAAGATGAGAAGACGGACGAAAGAGAGGAAGGTACACAAGAAGGAAAGGGAGAAGCAATGTTCTCACTATTACGGCAAATGATGCGAATGCGATGCTAGAGCCCAGACTAGTGAATAGTTATTACCTTTCTATCCTATTATAAAAATACATATGAAATCATAACATTCCATGTCGATTTGCAATTTCTAACCGAAATGCAAATGTTGTTATGATTATTAAAGAAACTAACAAATCCGATGCTTTTGCTATACCATCGCATTCACACCCATTGCTGTAACAAGGACAATTTGGAGAGAAGCATCATAGCACATTCGACGGGTAAGGACAAGCATGCAGAAGCAGGAGAAGCTAGGTCAAAGTGTAAGTGGGCCTATGGCAAAGTGGCCGGTTTATGGCAACACCCTGAGAATGCGGTGAGTAAGGAGACTTTCTACAAGAGAAAATACACAGTTCAGGTTGAAAACGAACAACTTATTGGCAACAGAAGAGTCCACCAATCTACTGGAGGGAAGACAATGTGAGATGCAGAGGCCTCAGTTTAATCGATTTACACCCCACTTCTGCTGATGGAAGAAGAGGCAGCGGGAGTGTCCCCTGGATATGAAGTATTAGTGTGAAGATACATGTTTGCAGTGACGGGCACTATTCTCACTAGTATACTGTCTATCTCCGTAGATTCCAACCTTTTTACACATGCGGCCCTTTTCCCAAACCTAAGACACATCCGCCACCCTCCGACATCAGCCCAATTGTAATAGTTTTCCTTGACATGGCTTCATAATATATTCTTAATTTGAATACTGATGAAGGTCTAGCAAAGGGACTAACATTAGGCCTTTTTTCCGGCGCCAAGAGGTGTAGTACTACAGATTCCCATGACTCCGCCCCTATTTATGGGGCGGAGTCATATATAAGCAACTGCACTTGGCTGATGAGCGCGCGGAGCACCTCTGCTCGTTTTAAAACTGGAAGAAAATGGGAAGTTCAAAGTTGATGCTGCACTGTATGGTGCAATATTAGTAACTTTGATGATGTTAATGAGGATATTATTGCACTACGTACTAGTTTGAAAGTACGCGCGCGCGTGTGTATATGTGCATATATGCATATATATTATATATATACAAACAGAAATGTATATATACATACATACCTATATATACAGTATACACACACATATATTTAAACATATGTATACACACATGCATATATATATATATATATATATATATATATATATATAATATATATATATATATATATATATATTTTTTTTTTTTTTTTTTTATGAAATATATATATATATATATATATATATATATATATATATATATATATATTATATATATATTATATGATATATATATATATATATATACATATATATGCATTTATGTATGTATATGTAAATATATACATATATGCAGAAATATAATATAAAAAATATACATTACTACGATATTAATAATATAGAGTTTAAGGTTTATATGCTTTCGTATTAATAGGGCTACGGCTAGAAGAGCGAGGTTCAGGTTTATCTTTCGTATGTGTATTTTTTTATGCGATATGTCATGTAAGGCTTGTTACTATTTTTCTTATATCATTTATGCTTTAATCTTGGGCAATATTCAGGCCTCCAAAAGTGTTCCATGACGAATAATATACGGGGAAGTATCTCTGTTTTATTTACAGAATGTGTTCGAATGGTCAAAAGAATATTATGAAAATTTATATTAGGTTTTACATACTCATTTTACTTACTATGTATATATAATTGAATATGCTGACGTAAACTTATATATCCTTTTGAATGTAGTTGATATCAATCAATAAATAGTGTCATTTTCAAAATATTTAAAGAAGTGTGACCTTCGAAACCATTGTCGATGGACGAATGAAGAAGTATGGGGATTAGGGCCCGCGCTTTTCAACTGATTTCGATAGTTTTCCGTCGTTTGATTTGTAATTTGAAGATGTTGATAACTAACAACTTGTATTTATTGTTATTTCCTAATGTTACATCAGTAAACCAGTGATTTGTTAATTGATACAATTCAAAAACAAAATCAGATTCGTCAACTCGAGTACAATTCCTAGGAATGGGGGTGGAGCCGCACCTGTGGCACAGCGTAGAAGCATCGGCACGTGCTGTCGCGATCGGCCCGAGAGTGTCGCAAATGAAAAAAAAGACACCCTCTAGTGTAGTTAGACAGTTTCTTGGCACCGGAAAAAAGGCCTATTGCTTTTCCTCAAAGCTTCACGACCTCCTATTAATCCATTGTGATCTACAGGTTAGAACCACTGTCTATCACAAGTGAAACATAGAAGGTGTAGGTGTCCAGTGTGGAGGAAGGACTGGTGTAGGTTCGGTTATAACATAAAGCGTTCACCTGACGAAAGAGGAATCAGCAGTTTAGAAGGTGGAGGCGGCGACGTGATGGAGAGCGCTTATTTCTTCAGTGTAGGGCAGACAGTTGATGAGTCTGTCAGGTTGGGAGAGTCATGTTGGAATAATCAAAGTGCAGCATCGAGAATATGGTGTGGATAATTCAACCTGCTTGAAGACTCGACTGCGGACCCCCGATTCAACCTTGAAACGGATGGAGGAGGAGAGTAAGTTCGGTTTCCTCAAGAAAACCGGGAAGAGGGGGGCATCATGGGCTAAAGGGCAAAGATGTCACTGATGTACCTCAGCCAAAGTGAAGGGCGAGAGGAGATGGAAGGAAAAAACACAAACTGGAGGTACTCTCTATGCAGGGTTGCTAAGACAGAAGAAAAAGGTCTAGGAAAGATCTAGGTGGGAAGGGATGGACAAGGATCCACAGAAAGAGGGATTGCGAGGACGTCATCCTATATGACATTGGCGAAGAGGGATTCAGCATCCAAGCTTACCATGGCTGCGGAGGAGGACCTGCGAACATGGAGCGGTAAAGAGGGAGCCAAAAAGACTCCTGAAGTAAGAAGATGCGTCACCGAGCCCCGAGAGATGATGGGGGTAGAGGTGCGTCTGGTTTATGGGATTTGGGCGGCCTTTAGGAAAGAGGAAGACGAGGCTTGATGACTCTAATCCTCCGGTGGACGTACCCGAGGACAACCTGACGATAATTCCTTGAGGCGACAATGGAAGGTTGTCGCAATACATCCTCGTGAGTTGTAGACAGGGAAACAGGTCCCGGCTTTCGGTAGGTATAACGTACGGTAGAGGACCAAAAACGAGTTACTCTTGTCAGAGGGAAAGACGGAAATATCTTTCCTGTGTGGAATGATTTGGGTCTCGAGGCTACGTCTGAAGATATACAACACGTCGTGTTGCTTCTCCTTATCCATTCAGCATGCCTTCCTCCCAGGCTTGCCATTCCTGAAGATAAAATCCGGATTAAATTCGACACTCTTTTCCTCCCTTTCAGACAAACGGTTTTGAGTATGTCTGTTGCCTTCCACGGTAGTCTTATGCCATTCATCTACTCATGTATCCAACACCCAAAGTATATTCAAACTTGGGTAAAATATCACTCCGATTTTTTATCAAGAGGTCTGACGTTTTTTTTTCTCTCTCTCTTTCTTCTTCTTCGTATTCGTCTTCTTCTTTTTTACACATGCTAATGAAACGTATCCACGACGCCGCCTTCGCTATGTCGAGACAGGCGTGATCATCGGAGTCATCGGAGCTGTGTTGACCGTCGGCGTATTGGCTCTTGTCTCTGGAAGGTCTGCGCGGTTCTCCACGACCGCCGCGAGTATGCCCGGTTCCTGCGTAGTAAGGACCAAGCGAAGTGGAGTACTGTGAGTCGATATGATTTGATGATGTTTATGTTGCATGTTGCTATAGTATGAGTATAATTATTTGTTATTTTTAGTAGTTGAAGAAATATTTTTAGTATAGCAGAACTGGGATTTGAGTGATCGTGTTCATCATCATCATGTTTTGGCATAGATTGCTCTAAGATGATTGTTTGAAACTGTTAGCTCACAATTCAGTATTTCAGCAAAGGATTCACAAGCATTAAAAGAACTTCAATGCTTGTGGACTTTTTCATTCATTACTAATAGTGGAAATTATCAGTCTAGAAATTCCATGGCGATCTTCCTAATAAAGCTTACTACCACAGCAAAATGGTTACGAAAGAGTTTGTTCAGCACTTAAGTTCAACTAATTCAGATCTAGCAGTCATTGTACACAATCTCAAACAAAAAATATATGAAAAGAAAATGTTTACCATCAATACATCGTCGAAAGACAGTTTAAACATTGCATTGCAGTATTAATTGTAGAGGAACTACAGGCAAGATGAGTAATTAAAGGAATGATCTATGCAAATGATATACACCTTGTTAACTGCAAAAGCTTTAAAGTTGTTTTTAATATATTAATGAAAACATTTCTATCCTTAACAGAATGAGAATCCGATTTTCAGGAGGCCAGAACTACCTTTCAAAACCCTTTGTTTAATTTGTTTGAGTAAAGCAGAGGTCAAGGACTGGTAATGGACTCACAGGAATATTTCCACACCAACTGATGTAAATGTCACCTGCAAAAGAAATATGGGCAATAATTTTCTCATAAACTTTCGGACAATTTTGGACATGTATGTTTTAAGTTTTATTGTGAATTTACACACACACACACACACACAACACACAACCACACACACACACATACACATGCACACGCACACGCACACGCACAACACACACACGCACACACACACACAACACCACACACACACACACATACACACACACACACACCACATAATATTTGTAATTTCTATTGATTTTTAAAGTCAAGATATATTTATATTCTCTCTTACAAATTCAAAAAAAATGCATATGGCACTGGTTATTTTTGGACTGAGATGATCTACATCTGTTATTGCTTTTGATATGAAAATAATACCTAAAGCTTGCCGAACCTCCCATGAATTTCAAAGGGTTTTACTCCAACAAAATAACCTTTCAGCACATACTTCTCTTTTGTATATGCATGCTAGAATACACATACATACCTAGTCAACAAACACAAACACATATACTAGAGAATATGCACACATCCCTATTCATTTATTGAAAATTTTCTGCCATGTCAACATGTAAAGTCATTAGCAGTGTATACAAAATATGATAATAGGAGAGGTTTGGGAAATGAAAGGTCATAGAGCATTATGATGAGGTATTGACAAAAAATATAAAAATGAGTTAACAATAAGAACAAAATATGTTAGAAGTCAGAGGGTGTAGAGCAGTGTTGGTTAGTATGGAAGTAAAAATGGTAAAAGGATATAGCAAACGGAGTTAATGAAGGTTGATCAGGACTGACAAAACCTGTTTTTTCCTCCTTTCAGCACAGCTCTTTCACTTTAGGATGTAGGCAGAAGGGGATGCATACACTCCCATTCACAGTGCTTGGCCTCTCCTAAACTAACAATTTTCTTCTTACTCTTTTTACAAAGATTTTCATTGCATTTGTTAAACAAAGGAATATGCTCTGCATCTCATGTAATCTCTCCTCTAACTGCCTTGTTTATGCAAAAGATACAAACTCATGGATGCACTCGAAGAAAAAGTTGTTGTTCCCTTTGATTGAAAAAATATAAAAAGAGCAGACAATGGATTTTAGGTTAATTGACACAGCTTACCTATGCTAAATGCTAATGATTTCATCAACTCTCTTTTAAGAAAAAATAATATTGCTGTAGGGCTAACAAAGATATTGTATATAATTTTATATACTTTTATACATTAAGTGTAAGCTGAGAGCTGGATTGCCTTCGTTCTTGCCGATA
The DNA here is from genome assembly GCF_003789085.1 of Penaeus vannamei. Classification (NCBI taxonomy): domain Eukaryota; kingdom Metazoa; phylum Arthropoda; class Malacostraca; order Decapoda; family Penaeidae; genus Penaeus; species Penaeus vannamei. Next base: position 119,347 of record NW_020869029.1, on the reverse strand, counting down.
ATGGACGATATGTTACATGTGCACTGCCTTTTCTTTGTTGCATTATGCATCACAAGGCCCAGGTATTATTTACATCTGGCATGATTTTTACAGTTTACCTATATTCATATTAAGAAATTCAGTGGTTTTAATATAGATAATAGGACAAAGACTACTTCTCAGCTCATGCTTTTTCTTTTGACAGAAGGCCAGACCATAGTTTTTGGCTGATTGAGATGAGACTTCAGTTCGTTCTCTAATTTTCTTGAGAGACTGCCTGATATACTGTCCACGATTTTTGTGTAATATTTATCTCTGCACAGTCAAAAGGTATCAACAATTAACATTTTTCTGAATTCTTCAAATATGGTCAGTGAAAAAAGGTCAAAATTGAGAAGAGGTATTTGGACAGACTTGTGTAAAAAAAACACCCACACCAACTTTCATCTCAATCTGTCAAAAATGATTTTCAGTAGAGAAATAAGCAGTTCACATTTTTGCCAAACAAGTAAAAAGTTAATGAAATACTTCACTCCAAACTTTCACTCACAAGAAGTTCAACAACAAATAATCAGTATTTTAATTAACATATCAATAAGAAGCATTTTATTCTCTGAATTATTGAAAAATAGATTTTTGTGCACAAACTTTGCCTGTACTTATTTTTTTGTAATAAGCGAAGTTTTTTTTTTCTATTAAATAAATAGTAATATATTATAATATATAATATATATATAATATTATATATATATATAATATATATATATATATTATATATATATAATATTATAATATATATATATATATATAATATAAATATATAAATATATTATAATATATATATATATAATATATATAATATATATATTGCACCTGAAAATGTATGTAAAATTACATTTTGAAATTTGGAAACTGAGGTCAAATTGCTATTATACCCTGTTATATTAAGGTTTTATTAGTACTATGATTATTAATGCCATACTGTATTGTGGTATGATTAATATTACACATGTAGTTTTTTTTGTTTTATTAATATTAATTTCATATATGTACTTTAACAATAAACTTTTCAGCTTGCTATACAAGTAATCTCCTTTAATTTTGTATAATTTTTTTATCTTTGTATGTTACAAATACTTTGTGATTTCAATTCTGCGCCTTTATCTCTGGCTCTTTAACATGTCTGAAAGTCAATATATTTCAACTTCAACAGAACTGAAGCTAGAATTATGCAGCATCATAGAATCTGATGTGATTACACAGATAAAAATCAGTCATGTTTTTCAAATCTTTGCATCTGGATATATAAAATCTTTGTTTTAACATTAGTCACTTCTAGTAAAAATATAATAAAGTACTTTCTCATTTAATTAATTCCAGTCATATAGACTGTTTCACACAAATTATACAAATAAAACACATTCATCAAAATAAAATTATTATAATCAATTTTAGTGTCTTTTTGTACCACCACAACTTGAACTACAGAAAAAAGATAAAGAAAAAATAAAATCTCTACAGAAATGGTATATTTAATGCCATAATTACATAGCAAATGAAACATATTACTTTAAGGCAATATGCCTAATGGGTATACAGTAAATATTTCAGGTTAATGATAGATTACTATGTGTTCATAAGAATCCAATACAGTGATACATTCATTCTCTCTATACATCTATAATCTTTATATACGAGGCCAAAATTCATATAATAATGCATCCTGTTCCTGCTGGCATTACTGATGAAAGGTGATTCTATACAAATCATTTGCGCACATGCACCTCAAACCCTTAATAACATTGTTGTAACTTCATCTTTTTCCTTTTACTTAATATAAAGCTTCACACTGCTATTAGATTACAAACAACATATGTCATATACCATCATCTTTTATCAACAAAATGCTCTGTCAACATTTTGTTACTGAAGGCTGATTTCCCTTACTTTAGGTCATACTGAAATGAAAGACAAAAAAGGACAAATTAGCCAATTATTTTCTCAACTTATCCATGCCTTGTCTTTACCAAAAACATTAAACCAAAATTATTTTATTAAGTATAGTTAACATTAATCCATTGGTGTCAGATAAATGTACTAATCACTATAGTCTTGTTTTGTGAATTTTATTTTCACATGGATGTTTCTACACGTACCAAGTCCCCAAGAAAATCATTAGAAAGTCCTCTACGACCCCACTTAATTTTGGAATTTCCCCCCCCATTCTGTTAAAGTGATACCATTATCATTATTATTGATATTACGACTATCATATCATAAATAATATCATTAGCTCTTCTTTTTAAATCTTTCTGAAAATCAAAGGAAAGCAGAAACAGGTGAAATTAGTGACACTAACATTGACTTCTTTGTGTCACCAAATACTTATGTCTTTGATGATTTTTGCCAATTTGCTGGCTAATCTAAGTGTTCAAAGCACATTCAAGTTAGGCTAAGTGTATTAAGCATTCTTAACTGATAATCTTAACTTATGATCAGGTATTGGGACATAATCATATTATATTTGGGAGCAACTTTGACATTAGAGATGACATTCCCTCTATTGTAACTCAATACTCTAAGACACTACAAAACTAAAATCTCAAGCATACTGACCATTACACAAAAGAAAAAAAAGAAAAAATATTGAACATGATACATATATGGATTTAAATTTATTAGACAACCAAGAGTAAAGAAACATACCTGTCAATAAGTGCGTTTCTCATGTTAGTCGATATAGCCGCTTGAGATGCATCATTGATCTTGAATATGCTCTCATTACATTCAGTTCTGTAGCCGTAGTGTCCATCCCAGCAAGGCTGCCCAATCGTTGACAGCCAAACCAGCAGCAATGGAATTACTGCCACGGTTTTACTGTGCCTGCCTGATATATAACGACTCTTAACTTTGTTTCAATAAAGTTGATATAAGTCAGATATCTATTGCCTTTACTCTCATAAGGTTTTATCTTGTATAAAGAATGTAATGAAACTCAATGATGTTCATAAAATAACAGAGAGAGAGGGAGAGAAGGAGAGAGAGAGAGAGTGAGGGAGAAAGAGGGAGAGAATGAGGAAGGAAGAGAGGGAGGAATTGAGGGAGAGTGAGGGAGGAAGAGAGGAAGAGCAAGGGAGGGAGAGCAAGGTAGGAAGGGAGGGAGGAAGCAAGGGAAGGAGGGAAGGAAGGTGAACAAGGGAGGGAGGAGGGAGGGAAGGAGAGACAGCAAGGAAGGGAGGGAGGGAGGGGGGGAGAGCCAAGGAGGAGGGAAGAGAAGGAGAAGGAGGGATGGAGGGAGGGAGAAAGGAGAGTAAGGGAGGGAGAGGGGGAAGAGAGGGAGAGGGGTGGAGAGAGGGAGAGGGGGGGGAGAGAGGGAGAGGGGGGGAGAGAGGGAGAGGGGGGGAGAGAGAGGGAGAGGGGGATGAGAGAGAGAGAGAGGGAGAGGTGGGAAGAGAGAGGGAGAGGGAGTATGAGAGAGGGAGAGGGAGTAGAGAGAGGGAGAGGGAGTAGAGAGAGGGAGAGGGAGTAGAGAGAGGGAGA
>NW_020869029.1:101762-111762 GCF_003789085.1 Penaeus vannamei | reverse complement strand
TAAAACTTGTTGTTTTGGTATGGACCTTTATATATTTTGATGTGCATATCTAGACATTTAAAAACAGCTCTCTAGTTTCGCCCTTTTTCAGAGGAACCCTACAATTTCACCTTGACCTACAGCCACTCGGCCAATTACCCAGCTGATGTCTACTACATGATGGATGGATCTCAGTCCATGGCAGACGACAAGGACATGTTATATTCCCTTGGCGAACAGCTGGCAGAAGGGATGAAGGAGATCACCAATAACTTGTACCTCGGTTTTGGCATCTTCATTGACAAGCCGGTTTTACCTTACATTTCCACCGTTCCGTGAGCCAGCTAATTTGATAACAGTTTGCTAGTTATATTTTCGATGCTTTTATATCTTTCCATGATGTGGTTCAAGTTATTTTGCATTTGTATTTGCTATCTATGCTATATTTACAGGATCGTGGACACAGTACAGAATGCAATTCAAAATATTTGCGTGTACAACCAAAGGAAGGTTTTCTACCCCTAATCTTTTACAGGAAAGTGACACCACCCTACAGTTTCAAGAATGCTCTTCCGCTCACTAGCAATGCCTCAGCTTTCACGGTAAACTGCTTTACAACGCAATCGTACTTGAGTAACCATTCATGAACATGTGAATTGCCAATGGGGTTCAAACCGCGGCTTTCCTACTCCTAGCTTGCTAAAAACCAGGGGCTTTATTTGAAGGACTGTTTGCCCCCTCAAGGTCTGATTATCCTCCCCTAAGGCCACAATTTATCATTAATTTTTATTTTTACTAAATCACAACTATATAGGTCCCATTATAGCTTAGAATTGTACTTAGAACTATTTGTTTTACATTTTTCGTTAGCTTCGCTCGCCTTGAAGAGCATATCCATCGAAAATACGGTCATCCATCTTAACGCATTACATCTCTGCCTTTTCACCCGATGGCAGGATGAGGTCAAGCGAGCGGAGGGCGGCACCAACCAGGACTTCCCTGAGGGCGGATTCGATGGCCTCATGCAAGCCATAGTGTGTGAAAAGGACATCAAGTGGCGCAATGTCAGTTTTCGGGTGATCATTTTTTCCACGGACGCTGGTTTCCACTTCGCCGGGGACGGGAAGGTAAAAGGAAGACAAAAATGTGATATTCAGTTTTCACGGTAGTCCAAGAAACTTTTTTTTATGATTTCCGTAATGGTAGGCATGCCAGGTTAAGAAATTACTCTATTGCTGACACTAAGAAAAACCCAATGCACTTAGCATTGATTTCATGCTGTCCATTAGGGCTAAACATGTTTGTCATGCCACAGAAACGTCCACTGATATCGTTAGATTCGCGAGGCAACAGTACAACCTGTAATACAACTGTGCCACGGTCTTGACATGTACTTAGTGTGTGCTGGCATATGAGCTCACGCATGCAGCTTTGACCACATCTTATTGTGTGGTGTCGTAATACCTGCTAGCTGCTAAAAATGCAGTTCAGATATTCATGATAAAGCCAATATGATTCGGGAACAAATGTTTGTGCATTAGCAACTCTCGCTGGTGATGGTGACAAACAGTTTCTTTGGAGGTGTTTTTGCAGCGAGTAAAATGGACCTTGGATGACAATAGGAACAAAGACATCCATGCTGTAGATCCAAAGTCAGAATTCCTTGCTTTCAGTTGATGCAGCATTTAATATTATTTAGACTTTTTTCGTTAAAGATGATTTTTCATTTTTTCCAAGACTGGCGACTTATCGCTGATAAAACTGTTTAGTAAGTTTCCTTTTTTTCATTATCATCGCTACAGCGTTAACACGAGTGTTTTCCTTTACCATTTATTACATAACGAATTTAAAGTATTGGGGGATATCTCAATACACTAAATAACTTCTGAAAATGTCTCTGAAGGTATTAGACATGTTATTAGTGCTGTTCAACCAACTTCATGAGAGATGTCATGAAATCAAACTAGCATGTTATCATTCCTTCAGCTGGCTGGTATCCTAAGACCCAACGACAAGCGGTGCCATCTGGACGCCAACAATGAATACAACAAAGCCATCGTGTACGACTATCCTTCTGTTTCTCAGGTAAGGGAATCATGCTGGATTGGTTACAGCGATCAGAGATGTAAGTTTGCATTTTTCCTTTGCAGTAAAAGAATGCTGAAAAAGGAATTTCAATGAAAAAAAAATAATTTCGTTGGTGTCTCCCCCCTCCGGCAGATCAACGAGATGGCGAAACTACACAGAATCAACCTGGTCTTCGCCATCACAGCCGAACAGGAGCCGCTCTACGCCCGCCTGTCACAGCACATAGAGGGCGCGACTTCTGGCGTGCTGGCCAGCGACTCGTCTAATGTGGTCGACCTCCTCACCAGCAGTCTTAAGGTCTGTTGATAACTCATTGTGCATGCCACCATTATGTGGTATTTGAGGCACTGTACTTTATTGCATTGAAATGCTAAATTCATAGAATATTTGTTCATTGGCCAGGCATTACTTACGATGCCACATGTTACGTCAATGAAAGCTATTTATACTATCAGTTAATCTCTCATTCACCAACAGGACATCATAAGCAAGGTGGAACTGACACAGCGAGACCACAACAGCCACGTGTCAGTGCGTTTCTTCAGCGAGTGCAAGGACGGGGAGATGAAGGAGCGATCCTCGTGCCAGGGACTCGATGTCGGGGACGAGGTCCAGTTCGAGGTGGAGGTCACGGTAAAGAGAGGTCGACGCGTTATATGTAGGCAGTTTCAGTTTGTTTGTTTTTAGCAGTACTGGCAGAAATGTGAGATATGGCAGTGATTGTGGGAAATAAATGGAACACTTTGACAGGCCCTCAAATGCCCAGACAACGAGAAAGATTGGAATCCTGTCGTCGAAGTGTACCCTGTGGGCCGTCAGGGGTCTCTGCAAATCAACCTGGCAATGCACTGCCAGTGCAGCTGTGCTAAGCCAGGTGATAAGGTCAGCATTTGAAGGACATGTCCGCGTTCTGATAAGAAAAGGGGAATTATCTATAAACTTCAGAATAGGATAGAGTGTAAAAGGCGTATGTGCATCTGCAAATGTACCCCAATTATCTGCAGGGCTACATTGTAAACGCGGAGGCATGCATAGTGGAACGGCACCTCCATGTGCGGTGTATGTGAGTGCCACGAGGCTTCCAAGGCAGTGCGAGTGCTACAGCAACGATGACGACGGCACTGGCACCATCAGCGAGGACTCGTGCCGGCAGACGAACACCTCCGCCGTCTGCACCGACCGAGGCCAGTGCGTGTGCGGGCAGTGCCAGTGCAAGAAGCCAGCAGATCCTAGTCAGGTGAGAATTTTCATGGAAACTAAAACAAATTGTAACATGTATATCTGAATTATCCTTTGTATTTGCAAACTGGAATGATATCATTTCATTGAAGTAAGTTGAATTCCATTGATATCCGTCACAGAACATCTATGGGGATTTCTGCGAGTGCACCAATTATCTGGGATGTACAGGCAACGAAGGCTTAATCTGCTCAGGTCACGGAGAATGTGAATGTAATGAATGTAGGTGCACTGGTGGCTGGAGTGGGCCAACATGTTCTTGTGACGGAAACGATGACAAATGCAAAAACCCAGGTGAGAAAAGTTCAAGTTTCCAGTCGCAGAGGTGTATAAAATGTGAGCTCTCCAAAGTTTTCCAGTCGCAGAGCGAAGAGATTGTTAACAATGTTATTGCAGTCTGTGATCAAGCGGTTAACCAAGACAGAATGTGCCTTTGTAGGCACTGAATAGAGATACACAACTCATAACTGGTCTCGCCGGTGGACTCGCACGTCACCTAACAGTGTCTACCAACAGACACGGCACGAGATCTTAGCTCTGGGTCATGTGCGAAATTTGCGACGTGACTTGTATCAATAGCTTTGCATTATTGTCCAAGACGGACCCGCGATGGAGAGCAGATATTGTGACGACTGTCTGTTAAGTTTATTTATCTATTCTCCTTTTTAGCACCATGAAGGGTCCGTGTCACTACTATCCGTCGTTTATGGTATTCTACCCGCTACCCCTTGTTTGCTGATGCTGCGTTCTGAATCTCTGCCTGTAGATTGACCTTCTGCTAGTCCTACGCTCGCGCGTTACTTCTCTCTGATGGTCAGTATGTCCTTGAAATGTGCTTGGAATTGTCTTTGTTTCTCAATAAGTACCGTTACTTATGTTCTTTGTTGGATCCCTCTCACCCACCCTGCACTAAAACATGGTTTTTGTTTTACACCGCGTTATTTTGCATAACCGAACGAGCGTGGAGCTGGTTCCGATTGTCTAGTTATTGTTATTATGTTTAATACGAAACAAAAGTGCACACGTTGATTTACTCTCGGAGAGTTGGACCTCTGAAAAGGCTTAGGCGATAGTAACATCGCTATTAATGGCATAGCTGCATTTCCCCTGCTCCAGGTGTTAGCCGCGCCTGTTAGTGTGTATGATATTTTTGTTGAGACAGTACTGGTTTGAATGGTGGGAAGGATCTGCTCTGAAGAGGAAAATCATGGAAAGTCTTGGGTTGTACATATATTATGTAGTTTGGCGCGATTTTTTTGGGGTTTAAGCTAGTTTTTATGGTTCTCCGTTTATTAATCTAAATATTTATTGCTGGACGTGTTTCCTTGGGCACGCTGTTGAGTTTGGTGAGGTGGTACTGTTGGAACTGTTACTCTTTCTTTCTGTTCGCGAGATAAATGCAGATTCATCTGAATCCGCAGTTGGGAGATGCACTAGACTACAAGCCCTGCTCCAAGTGCAAATGGCGATCGACGGTTGTTGCCGAATTACCGTGATGGTAGCATAGTAGTATATCTATTATGTCACTGGTTGATAACGGGCCTGGCCACGGCTACAACAAAATTTTTGCGAAGGGAGGAAGTCGCCGGCCGATGCTGATCGACTCGACTATCCGCGAAATGAATACAACATCATGCGATAAACCAGTCATGAAGCAAGTAGAAGGTAGTAGGCTGAACGTCCTTCACCATTTTGAACATTAGCTGTGTCGAATTTTTCTTAGTCGTTAAAACTGTGGTCGAGGTATCTGAGACACAAGCATTTTGCTAATCCTATTTGGTTTTAGCGGTGGTATCGTTGATTGAGGAAGGATGTGTATTGTCCGTGGTAAACGTTCTAGTAGAGAGATTTTTGCTTTGTTAGTTCTGTGTACAATTTCGCTTTTTTGAATGTTTTAGTCTCGATAAATTCTTGTAAACCTCCAGTTTTTATTTGAACAGAAATATTAATCTGTGTGTTGGAGCGAGGGGATTTTCTAAATTAATATGTGCGGTGTGTGTAATTGAAAGAGAACATCGCAATAGTTATTATCTGTCAAATGTTATCATTAATTATACATCAGCCAGGTTTTCGAAGTTCCGTGGATCATATTATAAGACTCGACTAAATTATATTTACGTGCGTTGTTCTATTGAATTGGTCATATATAGCTATTTCTCTACACTAGAACACAGTGGCATGAATTCCTCTGATCAATGGTGGTCTCTTACTCAAATTAAGCTTACACATTTTCTAATCACGTGCATGGATTAATACTACGGATAAGATTTCAAATTCCGGTATGATTTGGACATTGAGAACCGATCCAGGGAGAAAAAGTGTTCGTTTTTACGATGATAAATGGGGACTGCGTCCTGTCTATTCGTTTATACCGTTTAGAAGTCTCTGACAAGTGTGACAGCGCATACGAGTTGCCAGGAGGTAGAAAGGATAGTGCCTCCCAACCCTTCAACATCTAGGTAAACTTTTTGAACTTATGTGGTATTTGCCTTGGTGAATATGTATAACGTCACACTAGTTATTTAACTATGTGCTACTCATATATAATTTATAGTATATATGTGTGGTTATGTGAGAGTGTGTGCCTTGTGCGGGAGTGTTGTGTGTGGTTGTGTTGGTGAGTCTTCTGCTTTGTGTGTGTACTGCGCTGTGTGTGTTGTGTGTATACTACATATATGCTCTCGCTCTCTCTTTCTCTCTTATGGGAGAGAGAGTGAGTTATCTTATTTAGTGCTTATTATATGATATACTATTTTAGTTATATTGAGTATCGTGAGTAGTGAGTACTATATTATATAGTATATTAAGTTATTAGTTTATATTTATTATTTTAGTTACTAAGTTCTATTGTTTATAATTTGTTAATATACATGTATTATATGTATACTATATTGTAACATATATGACACAGTTATATGATATGCCAATATATGTATAATAAATATATAGATGGTTCTATAATATATAGCTATAGGATATATAGTGTGAGTATCTTTATGCTTTATTAATATGGTAATGACTATATAATTGTTATTATTCATTGGTGATGCTGTTCGCTGTTGTGTGTGATGTTTTGTGTGTTGTTGTGTGTGTGCTACACATCGCACACACACACACACTATACACACACACACACACACAACCAGCCTTATTTTATACGCCCTAGTAATGACATTATTATATGTTATCTACTATTGTGAATATACGGTTATGTTGAGTATATATTTAAGATTTATTATATATATTTTTATATGCTTACTTATATATTCGAAGGATTTCATATATTTTGTGTAATAGATTGGGTTATACATACTATGCTATCATGCTAATACTGAATATACTATATCTATAATAATATTACTTACGGAGTGTATTTATTTATTTATAACTAGTAATATATGTGTTGTGATTGTGTTGTGTGTGTGGTGTTCTCCCATTGTTATTAGCATATTGTGTGTGTGTGTGGTGGTGTTGTACACATATGGTATATTCTAATATACGAGTTATATATACATACATATATGTTAGACTCGATTATATATATATAATGTAATGGTATTATTTTATAGTACTGTGATTATATATTTTACATATATATGGGTAATGTCATTATATATCTATGATAGTATTGACTATATATTATATATAATTATATACAATACATAAGTATATTATGATGTACCTTAGTATGTCCTAACTACATATATACATAATATCTATCGTCCTTTGCCGTATACAATATAATATATACATAGGTTATATCTGATTACTATAGTAACATACTAGATAGATATTTATATTTATATCTTCCATCATCATCTGCGATATATGCTATATTGTGTGGTGTTGTCTTGTCTGTATCTTATGATTTTGGTGCTTTCTATCTATTCATATTGCTAGTAAGTGAGTTATATATATCATCTTATATATATATATCATTATATATATCATTTATACGTATATTGCATATGTTGCCTTTATATTTGTATATTCGAGTTCGTGGAGTATACAAGTTCGTAATTTTAGTATACCTCTATGCAGATATTTATATAATTATATATATTATTTATTATACATATATGCATGCGGTGTGTGTTGTGTGCTTGTATGTGTGCTCTAAATGTGACCTTTATGGGCTCTCATATTATATTACTATATATGTACACCCTATATCTACACAAGTGATATCAACCTATAGTGAGTACATATATGTGTGTGTGCGGCCGATGTGTGTGGTGTTGTGGTGTGATTCGTGTGATCGGAGAATGTGTGTGTGTGCATGTGTATGTTTGTGCATGTTGTGTGTGTGTGTTGTGTGCTTGTGATGTGTGTGTGTGTGTGTGTGGTGTACATGTTATACAGTATACAATCATACAGTATACAGTATATAATATATAGAAATATATAGTGCTAGCTCTAGGCGATATGATATGACTAGCGTATACGTAGATATATATAGTATACACTATCATATGCTCAGCACACGACACACACACACACATGCGAGCCACACTACAACACACACACACACACAACACACCACCCACCCCACATATATAATATATTATATGAGTACTAGTATCATTAATTATATAGTATATCACTATAATTTTTAGCTATAACGTACGTTATATATGCTACTATATATATATAACCTAGTAGCTTAATACCAGCTCAGCAGGAGTCTATTTGTAGTGATTTATCTATGATTATCTACAGTAGTTAATATATATAGAGATCAAAAGCTAATAATTAATATACGAATACTGTATTACCTTTGTGCATTATAATAACTCATTATAGATAGTGAATAGTATAATGCCGTCTGTACACCGCAGAACATTTATAAAAGAGATATATAGAGTGAGAGTATGTAATACGTAATACTAGTGAGATATATATAATAATAGGTTGATGGTATATATGCAGATATATCTAGTATAACATATATAGAGTGATTATATATTAATAAAAATTTATATAAACTATATTAAATTATAGTATAGTATATTAATAAATAAATATAATGATATCAATATAACTACTAGTAAATTAATTATGTTATGGCGCAAATTTATTATCATTTATACATATTATAACTTTAATTCTATGTTCCTTTTAGATATCGTCTTAATCTATATTTATTTCAAGTTAAGGATAACTATATTTATATGAAAAATTTTACATCCAAATTTAATATATCTTAATTGTAATCTACTTTCACACGTTTATATTTATTATTCTATTTAACATATAGTAAATCTTATTAAAATGATTGTATTCACTTTATCTATTGAGGTAACCTCCTATTTAATTGTAATTCAGTATTAGAAACCTGCCAGACAATGTACTGCATTTTATTTAATATCAAATTTACTGTATCCCGTCACTTTAATACGTTTGTTATTTTTATTTAATATTATATTTTGTGAATTGATATGAAAATTTATGAAAAAAATGATAGCGCGAGTTTTTATATTTTTATATACTTGGGGATATACTAAGGTCCTTTTAATCTAGACTTTTACTGCAATTACGAAATATATTCTCTGATCGTGCAATACTAAGTGCTATTTTACATGCATCTGTCGGTAATCATTATTTCAACTCGATTTATAATCTAAATCTAATTTTAAATGCGTCTACACAATATATATATGTATTCTCAACTTTACGTTGTCTAATCTAGAAATATTACTAACTACGATATACTAATAATACACATAATGTGTGGTTTCACGTGTATCATCTAATCTAATTTATATGGAATCTACACAAACCTATGTATCAGATCTGCCTTTAATCATAATCTGTTTTACTAGCATCTACCCATCTATTTTCACTGATATTCCCGCTAATCTAAGATTCAAATGGATCACTCTACCTAATAATAATTTCACTAGCCATTTTTTAATCTAAATCTATTATACTTGCCAACCATAAGTGAGATTATTTCACTGTTTTAATATCTAATCGAGTGTGGATATTTTACTGAATCTACCCAATCTAATAAAATTCACTGTATTCCTTCTTAATACTGAGCTTATATAACGATCTAAAACACTTAATATATTTCAACGTGTTATATAATCTAATCTCGATAGATTATCACTGCTACACTAACCTTCAATTCTATTTCAACTGTTTATATGATCATAATCTATTTCACTGCACCTATAAATCTATTTCACCATGAATTATTCATGCTAATTCATATTTCACGTTTCTTCCTATGCGATAACCATAATATACACAATGCTTCTACACTAATCTATTTCACTGTAATTATCTATTTCCATCTAAATTTTAATGGACTCTACCGTAACCTATCTTCACAGTTTTAATCTGAATCTATTTTACTGCATCTGCCTCAAGTATATTTAACTTTCTATTCACTACTAAAATACATTATCTTCACATAACCATCTACCCTAAATCTGATATGGTCACCTGATATTGCATGCTAATCTAATTTCACTGTATTTAAATTCCTAGTCACTTTCAACATTGCACAAAATACGGGAAACTAGAACACTGAGATCTATTTCACTGTATTTCATATACTAATCTAAATTAAATAGGATCTACCTAATCTAATTTCTCAGGATTTTAATCTGATATGATTGTATTACTGACATATCTACCCAATCTATTTGACTGTGTTCATCAAATACTATTATACAACATTTGTTTA
>NW_020869029.1:92234-101436 GCF_003789085.1 Penaeus vannamei | reverse complement strand
GTTTCATCTGCACTACGTAATTCTAGTTCTTCACCGTGTCATTCATGCTATTCTAATTTCCACTTTTTCTGAACCTATTTCAACTGGGGCATCTACCTAATCTATTCACTGTATTCATCTAATCCTAAGTTAATGGATATCCTACCTAACCCCTTTCACAGGTTTTATATCTAATAATCATTTTACTGGGGCATGCCTAAATCAATTTAAAGCTTATCTTATCACTAATCTTTCACACATTACCCTATCTGTTCACTGGGCGTAATCCATCTAATCTATTCAACATGGTTTTAATCTAGGTCTCTTTCACTGCATCGACCTATCTATTTCACTGTATTCATCTAATCTAATTTTAATTGGGATCTACCTAATCTATTTCAGTGTTTTAATCTAATATGTGTTACACTGACATCGACCACCGAATCTATGTATGACTATGTGATCATACATATATGCTATCACTTCTATGTAACATAACTATTCTAATTCACTGCAGTCACCTAACTCTATTTCACTGTGTCGACTAATTCAAGTTGAGATGCATCTATCTATCATCATGTTCACTATATCATCTAACATATTTCAAGATGCAACGGCCCACTTCAGCTATTCAACTATTGTCAGTGTAATTCTATTTCACCGGGCAATCGAACCTAATCATTTCATTATTTAATGGATACTACGTTACCTTACTGAATCTACTTTGACTTATTAAATCTACTCCAACTTACTTAATCTATCTCAACCTCTTCAATCTATTTCATCTCTTCTCCCAAACCCAGGGGTGATTCTGGGCGTGATCGGGGGCGTGCTGCTCATAGGGATCCTGGCCCTTATCATATGGAGAATCTACGCGTCGATTCAGGACCGTCGGGAATATTCCAAGTTCATTCTCAGTCGGAATGAGGAGCAGTGGACGAACGTAAGGGACGGGAGAGAATCGGCCGGTTGGTTGGAACTGCGCGAGGCCCGACCCAAGGAATATTCGTACACTTGGCATGCGTGAATAAGGAAATAAAGGCATATTTATCAGTCTAGACATGCATATCAACCCGGCAAATAGATGGTTAAATGTATATCTATCAGATATATAGGCAAATGTGACTTTATTTCTGCATCTGTATTTATTAAGATTAATTGGGTCGGGCCTGGCACAATTTTAACAAGCCGGCCGTTTGACTGGGTTCAAGTTTGTTTTGTTTTGTTTGGCTTGGTTTTGGTTGGTTAGGTCTCCTTGTGCTTTGTTGTTGTTGTTGTTTTGTTTTTTTTTTTTTTTTTTTTTTTTTTAGTTTTTTCAGTTGTTGATTATGATGTATGGGTATGCTTTGTTTTTTGTTCTTCTCTTTTTTGTTGTGGTTTTGTTTGTTTTGTTTTCTTTTTCATTGTGATTTTCTGCTTTTGTATTATTAATGTTTTTTTGTTGTTGTTGTTGTTATGATGATTGGGAGGTTCTTACTTTGTTTATGTTTTTCTTTTCTTTTTTGTTGTTTTTCTGTCGTGTGTGTTTGCTTTCTTTATGTTGTGTTTGCCTTTTTTCTTTTTTTTTCTGATTGTCTTTTTCATTTTCTTTGTTTCCTTTTGTTGTTTCCTTTTTTTTCTCTTTTCTTTTTCATTGCTTTACGAAGAATAAAGCACATCATCATATTGTTTCTTCTTCTTCCTTTTTTTTTTTTCTCTCTCTCTCTCTTTTCTTTCCATTTCTTCTTCTTTTTCTTCTTCGTCATTGGCACAGTAGGTGAGTAGTAACATTTTTTTTGTAGTTATTTTTTTGTAAATATTTTCTTCACCCTCATTGCGGATTTTTTAAATATACACAAAATGCTTGACAGTATTGCAATTAAATTATGACAGCCTATTAGTAACACTGATATATTATGTGAAATTCAGTGACCTCTCAAACACATTAAGAAACGTTTATTTTTATACTGGATAACACATTAAAATATAGTATTAAGAAACGTTTACTTTTATACTGAAAAATGTCTGTCTTTTTCAGCCATTAAGTTATTTTGATATTTAAGCTCGTCCTCTTGTAAACTAAAGTAGCAGCACTTATTTTGTCTAAATCACCACTCATAAGGACACAGAAATCTAGATTGAGAATCATTCTGTAAAAAAAAAAAAAAAAAACTGTCATAAACTCGTCATGGCATACGTAACGGACATGAACTTTTCACTTTTAACTGACGTGAATTTTTCACTTTTAGCTGACATGAACTTTTCACTTTTAGCTGACATGAATTTTTTTTAACTGACATGAATTTTTCACTTTTAGTTGACATGAATTTTTCACTTTTAGCTGACATGAATTTTTCACTTTTAGCTGACATGATTTTTTTTTTTACTGACATGAATTTTTCACTTTTAGCTGACATGAATTTTTCACTTTTAACTGACATGAATTTTTCACTTTTAACTGACGTGAATTTTTCACTTTTACTTTTAACTGACATGAATTTTTCACTTTCAACTGACATGAATTTTTCACTTTCAACTGACATGAACTTTTCACTGTTAACTGACATGAACTTTTCACTTTTAACTGACATGAACTTTTCACTCTTAACTGACATGAATTTTTCACTGTTAACTGACATGAACTTTTCCCTTTTAACTGACATGAACTTTTCACCTTTATCAACAGAATCAAAACCCGCTTTACAAAGAGGCCACGACAACTGTTCAGAATCCTATGTTTGGGACGAACTGAAGATTTCCAAGAGTACCTGATGAACAGACCTGCCAAGAACATAAGCGAGCTATTTTGATATTTCCTAATCGTTCTTTCATTTTCTCTTTCGCGCTCGCTCTCTCTCTTCTCCTTTTATCCTCTCTCTCTCTCTCTTTCTTTCTTTCTCTCTCTCTCTCTGGCTCTCTCTCTCTCTCTCTCTCTCTCTCTCTCTCTCTCTCTCTCTCTCTCTCTCTCTCTCTCTCTCTCTCTCTCTCTCTCTCTCTTCTCTCTCCTCTCTCTCTCTCACCTTTTTTCTCCTCTTTTTATGTTTCAAGTCTCATAATTTCATAAGAGAAATTCTGCGTACGCAATTGTTTATTCTAACGTATATTATTATCATTGCTATTATTATTATTATTGTTATCATTATCATTCATCATATTATTGTTATTATATTATTATATGTTATTATCATTGTTATTATATTATTATTATTATTTATTATATTATTATTTATCATCATTATTATTATTATCATTATTATCATATTATTATTATTCATTATTTATTATTATTCTATTAATCTAATTATCAAACGTAATCATACATTCGCCACAAGCCTTCTGCCCCGTATGTGTGATTGCCAGCTTTTGTTTCTCGTTATATAATCGCGTAAGTCAGATCTCTGTGACTGATTCAGTGTGTTCAGTATACGATAAGGAGCGAACATGTTGCATTTTTATTACAATATCTCCGGCGGGGATTTAATGTTAAGTATGATATTATGCATTCAGCTTTTTTTTCCTCACTATTCAGCTTTTTTTCCCTCACTATTTTTTTTCCTCACTATTCAGCTTTTTTTCCCTCACTATCATCATTTTCCTCAAAGCCAAGATACGACTATTTGATTCGAAGATTTTTGGAATGCAGTAATGAAATCTCTTCATATTTTTTCCGCGTGAATATGTTGTTTTTTTGTTATTTCTCCCGATACCATTAATATAAGTGGTTGCTATGTATTAATCTTTGTCCAACTATGAGTTCGTTTGGTACCGTTTCAATGACTGCTTTTCTGTAGATTTATTATATAACTGCAATTTCTTTTTGTACATTTCTTGTGCAATCGTTCATAAGTAGGGAAAGTCTAATATTTCTGACGGAACTGTTCAAACATCATTTGCATACTTCGGCAAGGCTGGTGGGATGCAGGAACAGCTGGCAAAAAACGGGCGTAACATTCCTCCCCACCCCTTCCTCACAATAAAAACAGCTGGAAAGAAAATGATAAACAGAGTGATTAATCCAATGACAAAATGTTCAAGGTTCATTTTCAAAGCTTATTCCCTGATATTTCTAAATTGATACTTTATCAGTTTTATTGGACTCTCCCCAAGGCTCAATTTCAGTCGAATTTTCACATTTTCAGATATTGCCTGTTCAATAATTTAATGATATGTGATTTAAATAAACTTGTTAAATTGTTAGTTGGCTTTGATTTCCCTTTTCACTCAAAAGTACTAGATTCCTTTGACTTCAGGGTCTGAAGAGAGAAAGATATCCAAAATAAAATCTAGGAAAGCATTGGTACACACGGTATAACTACTGTCTTTATATTTATTACATTATATCCAAATATATAAATATAAATTACTTCTTGCGTTTAATACCATGCACTCGTATACACACAAAAATACATGATATCTTCACATGATACCTTCACGACTGGCGCGTTGTTCCATTAGGCAATGGACTTTACCTTGATTGCCCATTGTAAAAGCCAGCTGGGGGGCAAGCCAGCCTTTGTGATTGCCGGTCCCAAGCCCGGATAAACAGAATGGGTTGGTGTCAGGAAGGGCATCCGGCTGTAAAAACCCTTACCAAAACCAATATGGAATGAGCCGAACCCTTATTAAAACGGGAGAAAGCTGAGAAAAAGAAGTAAGCCACACTTGACACACATTTTTTCAAGGTTAAGAAGTACTATAATTCCTCCTGAGAAAAAAAAATGTATATACGACCTCCTCATACAGTGACCTTGTTAGGTTAGAAAACTCCATGCTATTTACTTGACAATACTAATAGTAACTGTGTGCATGTAGTATATGTAATGTACCAGTGGACAAACTATGAAAAGAAGTGATATATGTACGGCAACACAGTCAATGTTTTGGACAGAAGACAGTCACTCTGTCACTGCGGCACAAGACAGGTGTTGTCAGTACAGAGCTTTGTGTGTTATCTCCTTTTACAATATATCACCAATGGATTTACGTGTGTTTATCTATCCACATCTGATAGACATCCTGTGGACAACCACACTCACAGTAATAGCAGTAATATGAAAAAATAAAACAAGTAACAATAATAAGAAAGATAATAATGATAAAAACAATGATAATAATAATGATAATATTCGATAATAGCAACAATAATAATGATAACTTTCATAACAACGATGATATTCGATAATAATAATAACAATAAGGATAATAATAATTCCGGTAAGGATAATGATAATATCAATAATGATAATAATTGCGAAAAGGATCATGATAATATCAATAGTGATCATAATGATGACAACAATGACAACTAACATTAATATAAACAACAATGACCATGACAGTGACGATAATGATACTAGTTCAACAACCATAGATTTTAACATGACCGAAAAGATAACGGCAAAGATTGAGTCGTATTTCAGAGACTATGCCCATAAATCCTATCTGGGCATCTATTGGGCCCATAAAGGTGGTTTTCTACCGAATAAAGATAGTTACATGGGCGTATTGCTAATGGAACTGTCGATTTGTCCAGTGCCAAAGTACCCTTCCTTCAGCGTTACTTTTATATCGAACCAATGTTGTAGATTAATATACATCATTTAGAGCAGCGGTTCCCGAGCGTGTCTGGGTTGGTGTCCCGTTGGATTCGTAGTGGATTTTTTTTTTTTTTTTTTTTTTTTTTGTATGCTGCAAATTGAAAATAAGGTTAACCACAAAGCTGTATTTCACAAATAAAATGTATTTTAGCAGTTTCGTAAAAAAAAAAAAGAAAAAAAAAAAAAAAATAAAACTGCTCCTAATGTTGTCCTGGCCACTTTCGGAACCAATGATTTAGATTATTATTTTTCAATTCTATTTCATGATTTTTTTTTTTCAGTGGATCAGCGAAGAAATTATTTATGTATGGGTTTAATGTTTATCATGTTTTTAGAATAATTCTTCATTAATCTGTATCAATATGGCAGAGAAAAGTGTAGAGAGATCCTAGCTGGTACGAGTGAATTGGTATTTTAATTGTTGTCTTCTTGGCAACTCAATTGGCCTAATTTCTTCTTGGTAACATAGCTTAGACTAAATAGTTGTGTATAGCAGTATATCCAGTGTCTTTCTATTAATACCTGGCCTATAAAACGTATTAATGGACAACATTATTGGTGATTTTTTTTTCTTTTTTTTTTAGTTAATCAGTCCTAATCTATGTACTGTATACGATTGTCCTCGTCATGAGAACCGCCATCTAGAAATACGCCAAAAGAATCTCAAAACGCTTAATTAAAATAATTAACATAAAACTTGGTAGATAAAACTATTTATAGGTTCGCCATTTTTACCAATGGTCTAATGAAGCTCAATTATTCTAACAATCATCCATAAACAAGCATTTACCTTTGATAAGAAGTTTCGTATATGAAGGTTTCATCCAGCTGAATTTCATAAATTCATCTTTCACTTAAAACTATTTAGTGTCACTGGTCCAGCACGGGGGGGGGGGGGGGTTGTGCGATTTCGTTTTACACTCGAAGAAAAAATTACTCCATTCCCTTTCGTATATTTGCCTAAAGTTCAGCTACATACTTTAAAATTCACTTGGCATGAGTATTTCGCTCGAATCAAAGAACAGGCGCATTAGAAGCCACCGAAGAGCCAGACGTCCTTGACAGGCGCCTGAACCTGTACCTGTGCGATTCAAGTGCTGTGAAAAATGTATTCCAGAAGCAGCTACGTTTGATACGATTTGGCAGCATTGTGTCTTAGTAAGTTTTCTTACCTCAATACTAATGCTATCTACCGATTGAGTGCATAGTATACAAGTACTCTGAATGCACAGCTAAAAGCAAGTAAAATTTCATACACACACGTACTATTTTATCATTAATTCACTCCATCTTCAAGCACTTACTCGAATCACGAAGCCCTTGGCACGGAGCGGCCACGAAGATTGTCTGTAATAACCAGGATGTTTACTAAGTGCTAATACGTCGGACTTGGCATGTAGTTTAGAGAACACCATCATATGCTATGTTGATGTCAGAACTCTGCATGGTTCTCTGCCTCCCTTTCCTTCAAGAATACCTATTGCTGAATCCCCCAGTATTTTTTTTAAGGATTCCTTCATGGTGTCAAATCTCGGGTACGAAATTGAATTTTGTTTGCCATCCCTGCGCTACTTGCTAGACGTAGATTTTTTTTTTTTTTTTTTTTTTTAACTCCTGTGTCTTGAAGTCAGTCAAAGGCCGGACTTTTCGAGGTTTTTCATTTGGAATTCTCTTGTTGAATTGTTCGAGATGATATTATTGCTGTGTTTAGGAAAGGGGGAAATGTATATTTGCGTCATTTTTTAAGCAAATTTCTTTTCGCGTGCAGTCTTAGTAGAGATTATATGATATCGTGATATTTTATTTATGTTCATGTATTTTTGTTAATGTGCACATTTTTTTCATGTACAGTTATTTCTGTTTTTATTCATCTGATCAATTTCTGGACCTCATAACTACCATTCAGTCTGTTATAGCGGTCGCTGCTGTTGATGTTGATAATGATGATTATGATAATATGATAATAATAGTAAAAATAACAACTGCAATAACAATTTTAATCATCTCCTTATCATCGCCATCATCATCACAATACTAATCATAATAATGATGACAATGATTATTATTATAACAGTAACAACAGTAATGATGATCATGAAAATGATGATTGTGATGATATGATAATAATGATGTTAGTAATGATAATAATAAGGATGATGATAATGATAATAACGCTAATGATAATGATGTATAATTACATTAATGGTATTGATAATAGTGATAGTAATAGTAATATTGGTAACAATAATGATGATAATAAGGATAAAAATCATTATGATAATGGTAATGATTATGATAATAATAATAATGATAGTGATGAGAATAAGCAGATGTATGTATTAGTGGAATCATATATTACACTATTCACCATATACCATAGATAATAAGCATGTACTGTACTTTACATTAATGATCACTAGATGTACAGGTACCCCTATCGACGTATAAAAAATGTTACTTTGTTGCACTATATATTTTTTAAGGGGGGTCAGCAGATGTATATGCGAGTGGAATTATAAATTACGCAATTCACCATAGTTTATAAGCATGTTACTGTACATCAGTGATCACTAGATGTACAGGTCCCCCTATCGACGTATAGAACGTGTAGCTTCGTTGCAACATTTATTTCTCCTGTGTTGAACATTATATTTGACTTGGGCGGAAACTATTTCTCGAAACTCTTATAATTCGTATAGCAAGTTGTTATGATTGCAAATTGATACTTAGAAAACAACTGGTTCCCAAGGATAATTGTGAAAGATAATGTCATGAAACAACATCGTTTGGTCTGTTTATTTTTGTACATTTGTTGTTTTCGTTTTCACTCCCAGTAATTTCTGAAACCGCCTTCCTTCCTGTGGTAATTCTGAACAATGAGTTGGGAGATTAAAAGATCAAATAAAATAAATAGATAAATGATAGAATAAATAAGTGAAGAAATAACACAGCTTGTTAGAAAAAGAAAGATTTAGGTTCCAAAACTCAAGGAATTTGAACCTATATTAACTATATTACATAGCATTGCGCACTATCATTGGGACTCAAACCATGCATATATATATATATATATATATATATATATATATATATATATATATATATATATATATATATATATATATATATATATATATGTATGTGTGTGTGTGTGTGTGTGTGTGTGTGTGTGTGTGTGTGTGTGTGTGTGTGTGTGTGTGTGTGTGTGTGTGTGTGTGTGTGTGTGTGTGTGTGTGTGTGTGTGTGCTTGTGTGTGTGTTGTCTTAAGAATCTATAGAACAATCTATTTTTACATACAAAAACAGAATGATTATACCCATACATACGAGGGATCAAGCAGCCATTAGGAGTGAGTCTCATGTCTAGGAAATTCAGGAAA
The DNA here is from genome assembly GCF_003789085.1 of Penaeus vannamei. Taxonomy (NCBI): domain Eukaryota; kingdom Metazoa; phylum Arthropoda; class Malacostraca; order Decapoda; family Penaeidae; genus Penaeus; species Penaeus vannamei. Next base: position 92,502 of record NW_020869029.1, on the reverse strand, counting down.
TTCTCGTAAGGAATAACATACTCTTATAGGTCAATCTATAGGGGGCGGGGCGCACACTTTCTCGAGAATCTGAAGGGTGTGGTCACCAAACACTTTCCTGGAGAGACGCCCATCCATTTCCCCCCCGCCCCCCTACTCAACTCCTTCTTCCTATCCTCTTTGTCTTCACCATCATTCTATTCTCTTCACCCCCCCCCTACCTATCCCTTTCACCCCCCTCTCCGATCCATCTTCACGTCCCTCCAACCCATCCTCTTCCCTTCCTCCC
>NW_020869029.1:84734-87234 GCF_003789085.1 Penaeus vannamei | reverse complement strand
CATTTATTAGGATAGATACATATGCCTTTGATGGAATACCACCGATGGTTCTGGTATTTTCTCCGGTACGGTATAATTTGTAGTACAACGATTATTCTCAGTAGGGTTTGACTAGTTTTAAACTTAAAAACCTTTTCATATAGGCACGAACCTTTGACCATTACCATTTTGATTGTGGCAATGTCAAATACTAAATGCCTATCAGTAATATTTATAACTGGTCTTTGCGCTGATAATTCGTCATCCACATGCCCTTCCTGATTCATTTTAAACAGCTGATCTCCCTTTCTTCTTTCTCACAGGAAGAGGTCAAGCGAGCGGAGGGCGCCACCAACCAGGACTTCCCTGAGGGCGGATTCGATGGCCTCATGCAAGCCATAGTGTGTGAAAAGGACATCAAGTGGCGCAATGCCAGTGTCCGGGTGATCTTTTTCTCCACAGACGCTGGGTTCCACTTCGCGGGGGACGGGAAGGTAAGCGGGAAGGGTGAGAATGGTCGAAGGTCTCCATGGGGAATAGTTTCTTCTTCTTATTATTATTATTCCGTATTGTCCTTAAATCTTTGCTAAAAGAGAACTTACTATAGGAACAGTTATTTACTTTGGGTTGGGATATTCAAGATATTTTACCTGCATGCAAATGATTCGGCCAGTCTGGGCTTCCACCAATTTGCCAGACACTGGGTTAACAGAAGATGATGCTATGGAACGAGTACAGTTTCTTTGCTTAACTGTTTCTCTATAATTAACTGATAATTTGACTATTTAATGGTTGTCTGATTCGTTCCATATTTTTGTCTGCTCATACAATTTCAGTGTATTACAGGGAATTGACCCTTAAAGCATTATTAAAAGATATGGTATTGCCAATCTTCCACCTTTTGATATCAGCCCTCTTCGAAAAATCCTTCTCAGCTGTAATTAATGAACCTACTCCTGGCATTTTCACTATTAAGTGTAGTTTTCCACCTCACCTTCCTCTGTTCATGACTTTTCGACTGTTTTATGTATGTGCGGGGTTGACACATCCTGACTTTTTTCTGGAGAATATCAGTTAATGGCATTTTGTTCTGCCTTCTGTTTTATTAGTGTCATTTTTTTTTCTTTAAAACATCACTTGCGAGGAAGGAAATGAAAAATAAGCCCTTTCACTACTTGCTGGAATTTATGGCAGTCATTTCAAGTTTAGCTTGTCTCAAAATTATTACATATCTTTGAGTTTCCTCTTTATTTTTGGAGAGAAACTGATATGCCCATTATAGAAGAGATAATTACCTTATATATCATTATGTACATTACATTCTTGAAATAACCACCTGGTAAACCCGAGTATTGTGATCATATACGTCATAACCCATTGATATAGCTGGAGAACTTTGAAAAATATGAAATGATCTGTGTAGACTGAGACGCAATACCACGAAGAAAGATTGATTAAGTAGATTTTTTATTAAATATCTAAAAGAATTTATTAAATTAGCATTAAGGATAGCTAATTCATACATTTATTTCCATTTAGTTGGCTGGTATTGTAACACCCAACGACGAGCGCTGCCACCTCGACGGCAACGAGCTCAGAAAAGCCCACCTCTACGACTTCCCTTCGGTCGCCCAGGTAATATGCGCGTGAAGGGTTATGGGTGCGAATGGGCAGTGCCACAGCGTAAATTCACGATTCCCTTCCATTCATTTTTCTCTACATTCGACACAATGAACTGTCCAATGGATGTCGAATTGGAGAAAAATGAAGCAGGAGTTGAGAGCCTATGGCCACTCAAATGCTTCAAGATCAAAGGGAAATGATTCAACACAGCTATGAACACTGCCAAATGAAAATGGCGAAAGATGTATTGATATCGAATATGGTTGCGAAATAACCAGCACATGTTGATGTGCCAAAGACGTGCTAGTATTTCGCTTCTACATCTGCACAACGACCATGTTTATGCACTAGAATTTTTTTTTCTCTCTCTCTTCTCGTTTTGGGTACATTCACTGTGTCTCCCCTTCCGGCAGATCAACAAGATGGCGAAACTCCACAGAATCAATCTGGTCTTCGCCATCACAGCCGAACAGGAGCCGCTCTACGCTCGCCTGTCACAGCACATAGAGGGCGCGACTTCTGGCGTGCTGGCCAGCGACTCGTCTAATGTGGTCGACCTCCTCACCAGCAGTCTTAAGGTCTGTTGATAACTCATTGTGCATGCCACCATTATGTGGTATTTGAGGCACTGTACTTTATTGCATTGAAATGCTAAATTCACAGAATATTTGTTCATTGGCCAGGCATTACTTACGATGCCACATGTTATGTCAATGAAAGCTATTTATACTATCAGTTAATCTCTCATTCACCAACAGGACATCATAAGCAAGGTGGAACTGACACAGCGAGACCACAACAGCCACGTGTCAGTGCGTTTCTTCAGCGAGTGCAAGGACGGGGAGATGAAGGAGCGATCCTCTTGCCAGGGACTCGATGTCGGGGACGAGGTCCAGTT
>NW_020869029.1:69734-79734 GCF_003789085.1 Penaeus vannamei | reverse complement strand
TAATTTTAGATTATTATTTCCCAACTGGAACCGCAGACTACAAAGTCGCAAAGCAGGTAGGCTACGGCTTTTGCTTCATAAAATGCAATGCCAAATAGATGAGATGAAGGTGCTAGTCACAATAATCATAATATCTGTTTTGTTTTATTTTTTTTATAAGACAATGCTGGAGGTAAATTTCCGAAAGTAGAAATATAACATTGTAATGCACATGTAACATTCTCTTGAAATTGCAAAAAATATATATATATTAATTAATGTGTAAAACTGTTTTTAAAGATATCGGTCTGTTTTGAGAAAACAAAGCTGAATATCAAAATAAGTATCATAAGCAACAAATATTTTACCTATCTTTTCATTGAAGATCCACAACAGCCACACAATTAATTTCAAAATGTTAAATAGAAGAAAAAAAAATACAAAATACGAAATTGGTTGCTTGAAAGATGAGAAGACGGACGAAAGAGAGGAAGGTACACAAGAAGGAAAGGGAGAAGCAATGTTCTCACTATTACGGCAAATAATGCGAATGCGATGCTAGAGCCCAGACTAGTGAATAGTTATTACCTTTCTATCCTATTATAAAAATACATATGAAATCATAACATTCCATGTCGATTTGCAATTTCTAACCGAAATGCAAATGTTGTTATGATTATTAAAGAAACTAACAAATCCGATGCTTTTGCTATACCATCGCATTCACACCCATTGCTGTAACAAGGACAATTTGGAGAGAAGCATCATAGCACATTCGACGGGTAAGGACAAGCATGCAGAAGCAGGAGAAGCTAGGTCAAAGTGTAAGTGGGCCTATGGCAAAGTGGCCGGTTTATGGCAACACCCTGAGAATGCGGTGAGTAAGGAGACTTTCTACAAGAGAAAATACACAGTTCAGGTTGAAAACGAACAACTTATTGGCAACAGAAGAGTCCACCAATCTACTGGAGGGAAGACAATGTGAGATGCAGAGGTCTCAGTTTAATCGATTTACACCCCACTTCTGCTGATGGAAGAAGAGGGCAGCGGAGTGTCCCCTGGATATGAAGTATTAGTGTGAAGATACATGTTTGCAGTGACGGGCACTATTCTCACGTATACTGTCTATCTCTGTAGAGTCCAACCTTTTTACACATGCGGCCCTTTTCCCAAACCTAAGACACATCCGCCACCCTCCGACATCAGCCCAATTGTAATAGTTTTCCTTGACATGGCTTCATAATATATTCTTAATTTGAATACTGATGAAGGTCTAGCAAAGGGACTAACATTAGGCCTTTTTTCCGGCGCCAAGAGGTGTAGTACTACAGATTCCCATGACTCCGCCCCTATTTATGGGGGCGGAGTCATATATAAGCAACTGCACCTGGCTGATGAGCGCGCGGAGCACCTCTGCTCGTTTTAAAACTGGAAGAAAATGGGAAGTTCAAAGTTGATGCTGCATTGTATGGTGCAATATTAGTAACTTTGATGATGTTAATGAGGATATTATTGCACTAAGTACTAGTTTGAAAGTACGCGCGCGCGTGTGTATATGTGCATATATGCATATATATTATATATATACAAACAGAAATGTATATATACATACATACCTATATATACAGTATACACACACACATATATTTAAACATATGTATACACACATGCATATATATATATATATATATATATATATTATATATATATATATATATATATATATATTTTATATATATATATATATATATATATATATATATATATATATATATATATATATTATATATATATATATATATATACATATATATGCATTTATGTATGTATATGTAAATATATACATATATGCAGAAATATAATATAAAAAATATACATTACTACGATATTTAATAATATAGAGTTTAAGGTTTATATGCTTTCGTATTAATAGGGCTACGGCTTAGAAGAGCGAGGTTCAGGTTTATCTTTCGTATGTGTATTTTTTTATGCGATATGTCATGTAAGGCTTGTTACTATTTTTCTTATATCATTTATGCTTTAATCTTGGGCAATATTCAGGCCTCCACGTGTTCCATGACGAATAATATACGGGGAAGTATCGCGTGTTTTATTTACAGAATGTGTTCGAATGGTCAAAAGAATATTATGAAAATTTATAATAGGTTTTACATACTCATTTTACTTACTATGTATATATAATTGAATATGCTGACGTAAACTTATATATCCTTTTGAATGTAGTTGATATCAATCAATAAATAGTGTCATTTTCAAAATATTTAAAGAAGTGTGACGTTCGAAACCACCGTCGATGGACGAATGAAGAAGTATGATGGGAGGCGCTTAGGGCCCGCGCGTTTTCAACTGATTTCGATAGTTTTCCGTCGTTTGATTTGTAATTTGAAGATGTTGATAACTAACAACTTGTATTTATTGTTAATTCCTAATGTTACATCAGTAAACCAGTGATTTGTTAACTGATACAATTCAAAAACAAAATCAGATTCGTCAACTCGAGTACAATTCCTAGGAATGGGGGTGGAGCCGCACCTGTGGCAGCAGCGTAGAAGCATCGGCACGTGCTGTCGCGATCGGCCCGAAGTGTCGTAAATGAAAAAAAAGACACCCTCTAGTGTAGTTAGACAGTTTCTTGGCACCGGAAAAAAGGCCTATTGCTTTTCCTCAAAGCTTCACGACCTCCTATTAATCCATTGTGATCTACAGGTTGAGAACCACTGGTCTATCACAAGTGAAACATAGAAGGTGTAGGTGTCCAGTGTGGAGGAAGGACTGGTGTAGGTTCGGTTATAACATAAAGCGTTCACCTGACGAAAGAGGAATCAGCAGTTTAGAAGGTGGAGGCGGCGACGTGATGGAGAGCGCTTATTTCTTCAGTGTAGGGCAGACAGTTGATGAGTCTGTCAGGTTGGGAGAGTCATGTTGGAATAATCAAAGTGCAGCATCGAGAATATGGTGTGGATAATTCAACCTGCTTGAAGGCTCGACTGCGGACCCCCGATTCAACCTTGAAACGGATGGAGGAGGAGAGTAAGTTCGGTTTCCTCAAGAAAACCGGGAAGAGGGGGGCATCATGGGCTAAAGGGCAAAGATGTCACTGATGTACCTCAGCCAAAGTGAAGGGCGAGAGGAGATGGAAGGAAAAAAACACAAACTGGAGGTACTCTCTATGCAGGGTTGCTAAGACAGAAGAAAAAGGTCTAGGAAAGATCTAGGTGGGAAGGGATGGACAAGGATCCACAGAAAGAGGGATTGCGAGGACGTCATCCTATATGACATTGGCGAAGAGGGATTCAGCATCCAAGCTTACCATGGCTGCGGAGGAGGACCTGCGAACATGGAGCGGTGAAGAGGGAGCCAAAAAGACTCCTGAAGTAAGAAGATGCGTCACCGAGCCCCGAGAGATGATGGGGCGTAGAGGTGCGTCTGGTTTATGGGATTTGGGCGGCCTTTAGGAAAGAGGAAGACGAGGCTTGATGACTCTAATCCTCCGGTGGACGTACCCAAAGGACAACCTGACGATAATTCCTTGAGGCGACAATGGAAGGTTGTTGCAATACATCCTCGTGAGTTGTAGACAGGGAAACAGGTCCCGGCTTTCGGTAGGTATAACGTACGGTAGAGGACCAAAAACGAGTTACTCTTGTCAGAGGGAAAGACGGAAATATCTTTCCTGTGTGGAATGATTTGGGTCTCGAGGCTACGTCTGAAGATATACAACACGTCGTGTTGCTTCTCCCTTATCCATTCAGCATGCCTTCCTCCCAGGCTTGCCATTCCTGAAGATAAAATCCGGATTAAATTCGACACTCTTTTCCTCCCTTTCAGACAAACGGTTTTGAGTATGTCTGTTGCCTTCCACGGTAGTCTTATGCCATTCATTTACTCATGTATCCACCACCCAAAGTATATTCAAACTTGGGTAAAATATCACTCCGATTTTTTATCAAGAGGTCTGACGTTTTTTTTTCTCTCTCTCTTTCTTCTTCTTCGTATTCGTCTTCTTCTTTTTTACACATGCTAATGAAACCGTATCCACGACGCCGACTTTGCTATGTCGAGACAGGCGTGATCATCGGAGTCATCGGAGCTGTGTTGACCGTCGGCGTATTGGCTCTTGTCCTCTGGAAGGTCTGCGCGGTTCTCCACGACCGCCGCGAGTATGCCCGGTTCCTGCGTAGTAAGGACCAAGCGAAGTGGAGTACTGTGAGTCGATATGATTTGATGATGTTTATGTTGCATGTTGCTATAGTATGAGTATAATTATTTTGTTATTTTTAGTAGTTGAAGAAATATTTTTAGTATAGCAGAACTGGGATTTGAGTGATCGTGTTCATCATCAACATGTTTTGGCATAGATTGCTCTAAGATGATTGTTTGAAACAGTTAGTTCACAATTCAGTATTTCAGCAAAGGATTCACAAGCATTAAAAGAACTTCAATGCTTGTGGACTTTTTCATTCATTACTAATAGTGGAAATTATCAGTCTAGAAATCCCATGGCGATCTTCCTAATACGAAGAGTTTTGTTCAGCACTTAAGTTCAACTAATTCAGATCTAGCAGTCAATTGTACACACTTAGATCTCAAACTACAAAATATATGAAAAGAAAATGTTTACCATCACATACATCGTCGAAAGACAGTTTAAACATTGCATTGCAGTATTAATTGTAGAGGAACCACAGGCAAGATGAGTAATTAAAGGAATGATCCATGCAAATCATATACACCTTGTTAACTGCAAAAGCTTTAAAGTTGTTTTTAATATATTAATGAAAACATTTCTATCCTTAACAGAATGAGAATCCTATTTTCAGGAGGGCCAGAACTACCATTCAAAACCCTTTGTTTAATTTGTTTGAGTAAAGCAGAGGTCAAGGACTGGTAATGGACTCACAGGAATATTTCCACACCAACTGATGTAAATGTCACCTGCAAAAGAAATATGGGCAATAATTTTCTCATAAACTTTCGGACAATTTTGGACATGTATGTTTTAAGTTTTATTGTGAATTTACACACACACACACACACACACACACACACACACACACACATACACATGCACACGCACACGCACACGCACACACACACACACGCACACACACACACACACCACACACACACACACACACACACACACACACACACACACACATATATATTTGTAATTTCTATTGGATTTTAAAGTCAAGATATATTTATATTTCTCTCTTACAAATTCAAAAAAATGCATATGGCACTGGTTATTTTTGGACTGAGATGATCTACATCTGTTATTGCTTTTGATATGAAAATAATACCTAAAGCTTGCCGAACCTCCCATGAATTTCAAAGGGTTTTACTCCAACAAAATAACCTTTCAGCACATACTTCTCTTTTGTATATGCATGCTAGAATACACATACATACCTAGTCAAACAAACACAAACACATATACTAGAGAATATGCACACATCCCTATTCATTTATTGAAAATTTTCTGCCATGTCAACATGTAAAGTCATTAGCAGTGTATACAAAATATGATAATAGGGAGAGGTTTGGGAAATGAAAGGTCATAGAGCATTATGATGAGGTATTGACAAAAAATATAAAATGAGTTAACAATAAGAACAAAATATGTTAGAAGTCAGAGGGTGTAGAGCAGTGTTGGTTAGTATGGAAGTAAAAATGGTAAAGAGGATATAGCAAACGGAGTATGAAGGTTGATCAGGACTGACAAAACCTGTTTTTCCTCCTTTCAGCACAGCTCTTTCACTTTAGGATGTAGGCAGAAGGGGATGCATACACTCCCATTCACAGTGCTTGGCCTCTCCTAAACTAACAATTTTCTTCTTACTCTTTTTACAAAGATTTTCATTGCATTTGTTAAACAAAGGAATATGCTCTGCATCTCATGTAATCTCTCCTCTAACTGCCTTGTTTATGCAAAAGATACAAACTCATGGATGCACTCGAAGAAAAAGTTGTTCCCTTTGATTGAAAAATAAAAAGAGCAGACAATGGATTTTAGGTTAATTGACAGCTTACCTATGCTAAATGCTAATGATTCATCAACTCTCTTTTAAGAAAAAATAATATTGCTGTAGGGCTAAAACAAAGATATTGTATATAATTTTATATACTTTTATACATTAAGTGTAAGCTGCAGAGCTGGATTGCCTTCGTTCTTGCCGATAATGGACGATATGTTACATGTGCACTGCCTTTTCTTTGTTGCATTATGCATCACAAGGCCCAGGTATTATTACATCTGGCATGATTTTACAGTTTACCTATATTCATATTAAGAAATTCAGTGGTTTTAATATAGATAATAGGACAAAGACTACTTCTCAGCTCATGCTTTTTCTTTTGACAGAAGGCCAGACCATAGTTTTTGGCTGATTGAGATGAGACTTCAGTTCGTTCTCTAATTTTCTTGAGAGACTGCCTGATATACTGTCCACGATTTTGCGTAATATTATATCTGCACAGTCAAAAGGTATCAACAATTAACATTTTTCTGAATTCTTCAAATATGGTCAGTGAAAAAAGGTCAAAATTGAGAAGAGGTATTTGGACAGACTTGTGTAAAAAACACCCACACCAACTTTCATCTCAATCTGTCAAAAATGATTTTTCAGTAGAGAAATAAGCAGTTTCACATTTTTGCCAACAAGTAAAAAGTTAATGAAATACTTCACTCCAAACTTTCACTCACAAGAAGTTCAACACAAATAATCAGTATTTTAATTAACATATCAATAAGAAGCATTTTATTCTCTGAATTATTGAAAAATAGATTTTTGTGCACAAACTTTGCCTGTACTTAATTTTTTTGTAATAAGCGAAGTTTTTTTTTCTATAAATAAATAAGTATATATATATATTATATATATATATATATATATATATATATATATATATATATATATATATATATATATATATATATATATATATATATATATATATATATATATATATATATATATATATATATATATATATATATATATATATATATATATATATATATTGCACCTGAAAATGTATGTAAAATTACATTTTGAAATTTGGAAACTGAGGTCAAATTGCTATTATACCCTGTTATATTAAGGTTTTATTAGTACTATGATTATTAATGCCATACTGTATTGTGGTATGATTAATATTACACATGTAGTTTTTTTGTTTTTATTAATATTAATTTCATATATGTACTTTAACAATAAACTTTTCAGCTTGCTATACAAGTAATCTCCTTTAATTTTGTATAATTTTTTTTATCTTTGTATGTTACAAATACTTTGTGATTTCAATTCTGCGCCTTTATCTCTGGCTCTTTAACATGTCTGAAAGTCAATATATTTCAACTTCAACAGAACTGAAGCTAGAATTATGCAGCATCATAGAATCTGATGTGATTACACAGATAAAATTCAGTCATGTTTTTCAAATCTTTGCATCTGGATATATAAAATCTTTGTTTTAACATTAGTCACTTCTAGTAAAATATAATAAAGTACTTTCTCATTTAATTAATTCCAGTCATATAGACTGTTTCACACAATTATACAAATAAACACATCTCATCAAAATAAAATTATTATAATCAATTTTAGTGTCTTTTTGTACCACCACAACTTGAACTACAGAAAAAGATAAAGAAAAAATAAAACATCTACAGAACATGGTATATTTAATGCCATAATACATAGCAAATGAAACATATTACTTTTAAGGCAATATGCCTAATGGGTATACAGTAAATATTTCAGGTTAATGATAGATTACTATGTGTTCATAAGAATCCAATACAGTGATACATTCATTCTCTATACATCTATAATCTTTATATACGAGGCCAAAATTCATATAATAATGCATCCTGTTCCTGCTGGCATTACTGATGAAAGGTGATTCTATACAAATCATTTGCGCACATGCACTCAAACCCTTAATAACATTGTTGTAACTTCATCTTTTCCTTTTACTTAATATAAAGCTTCACACTGCTATTAGATTACAAACAACATATGTCATATACCATCATCTTTTATCAACAAAATGCTCTGTCAACATTTTTGTTACTGAAGGCTGATTTCCCTTACTTTAGGTCATACTGAAATGAAAGACAAAAAAGGACAAATTAGCCAATTATTTTCTCAACTTATCCATGCCTTGTCTTTACCAAAAAACATTAAACCAAATTATTTTTATTAAGTATAGTTAACCATTAATCCATTGGTGTCAGATAAATGTACTAATCACTATAGTCTTGTTTTGTGAATTTTATTTTCACATGGATGTTTCTACACGTACCAAGTCCCCAAGAAATCAATTAGAAAGTCCTCTACGACCCCACTTAATTTTGGAATTTCCCCCCCCATTCTGTTAAAAGTGATACCATTATCATTATTATTGATATTACGACTATCATATCATAAATAATATCATTAGCTTCTTTTTAAATCTTTCTGAAAATCAAAGGAAAGCAGAAACAGGTGAAATTAGTGACACTAACAATTGACTTCTTTGTGTCACCAAAATACTTATGTCTTTGATGATTTTGCCAATTTGCTGGCTAATCTAAGTGTTCAAAGCACATTCAAGTTAGGCTAAGTGTATTAAGCATTCTTAACTTGATAATCTTAACTTATGATCAGGTATTGGGACATAATCATATATTTATTTGGGAGCAACTTTGACATTAGAGATGACATTCCCTCTATTGTAACTCAATACTCTAAGACACTACAAAACTAAAATCTCAAGCATACTGACCATTACACAAAAGAAAAAAAAAAAAAAATATTGAACATGATACATATATGGATTTAAATTTATTAGACAACCAAGAGTAAAGAAACATACCTGTCAATAAGTGCGTTTCTCATGTTAGTCGATATAGCCGCTTGAGATGCATCATTGATCTTGAATATGCTCTCAATTACATTCAGTTCTGTAGCCGTAGTGTCCATCCAGCAAAGGCTGCCCAATCGTTGACAGCCAAACCAGCAGCAATGGAATTACTGCCACGGTTTTACTGTGCCTGCCTGATATATAACGACACTCTTAACTTGTTTCAATAAAGTTGATATAAGTCAGATATCTATTGCCTTTACTCTCATAAGGTTTTATCTTGTATAAAGAATGTAATGAAACTCAATGATGTTCATAAAATAACAGAGAGAGAGGGAGAGAAGGAGAGAGAGAGGAGAGTGAGGGAGAAGAGGGAGGAATGAGGAAGGAAGAGAGGGAGGAATTGAGGAGAGGAGGGAGGAAGAGGAAGAGCAAGGGAGGGAGAGCAAGGTAGGAAGGGAGGGAGGAAGCAAGGGAAGGAGGGAAGGAAGGAGAACAAGGGAGGGAGGAGGGAGGGAAGGAGAGACAGCAAGGAAGGGAGGGAGGGAGGGGGGAGAGAAGGAGGAGAGGAGAGAAGAGAAGGAGGATGGAAGGAGGGATGAAAAGGAGAGTAGGGAGGGAGAGGGGGGAGAGAGAGGGAGAGGGGTGGGAGAGAGGGAGGGGGGGGGGAGAGAGGGAGAGGGGAGGGGGAGAGAGGGGAGAGGGGGGGAGAGAGAGGGAGAGGGGGAGAGAGAGGGAGAGAGAGGGAGAGGGGGGAGAGAGAGGAGAGGGGGTAGAGAGAGGGAGAGGGGGTAGAGAGAGGGAGAGGGGGTAGAGAGAGGGAGAGGGGGTAGAGAGAGGGAGAGGGGAGAGAGAGGAGAGAGTGAGGGAGACGAGAGGAGAGAGAGAGAGAGAGAGAGAGAGAGAGAGAGAGAGAGAGAGAGAGAGAGAGAGAGAGAGGAGAGAGAGAGAGAGAGAGAGAGAGAGAGAGAAGAGAGAGAGGAGAGAGAGAGAGAGAGGAGAGAGAGGAGAGAGAGAGGGAGGAAGGGAGAGGGAGAGGGAGAGGAGAGAGGAGAGGGAAGAGGAGAAGAGAGAGAGAGAGAGAGAGAGAGAGAGAGAGAGAGAGAGAAGAGAGAGAGAGAGAGAGAGAGAGAGAGAGAGAGAGAGA
>NW_020869029.1:62500-69634 GCF_003789085.1 Penaeus vannamei | reverse complement strand
AGAGAGAGAGAGGAGAGAGAGAGAGAGAGAAGAGAGAGAGAGAGAGAGAGAGAGAGAGAGAGAGAGAGAGAGAGGGGGGGGGAGGGAGAGAGAGAGAAGGGGGGGGAGGGAGAGGGAGAGAGAGAGAGAGAGAGAGAGGGAGAGGGGAAGAGAGAGAGAGGGAGAGGGGGAAGAGAGAGAGAGGGAGAGGGGGAAGAGAGAGAGAGGAGAGGGGAAGAGAGAGAGAGGGAGACGGGAAGAGAGAGAGAGGGAGACGGGGAAGAGAGAGAGAGGGAGAGGGGAAGAGAGAGAAGAGAGGAGAGGGGGAAGAGAGAGAGAGGGAGAGGGGAAGAGAGAGAGAGGGAGAGGGGGGAAGAGAGAGAGAGGGAGAGGGGGAAGAGAGAGAGAGGGAGAGGGGGAAGAGAGAGAGAGAGGAGAGGGGGAAGAGAGAGAGAGAGAGGAGAGGGGGAAGAGAGAGAGAGGGAGGGGGGAAGAGAGAGAGAGAGAGAGGGAGAGGGGAAGAGAGAGAGAGGGAGAGGGGAAGAGAGAGAGAGGAGAGGGGGAAGAGAGAGAGAGGGAGAGGGGAAGAGAGAGAGAGGGAGAGGGGGAAGAGAGAGAGAGGAGAGGGGAAGAGAGAGAGAGGGAGAGGGAGAGAGGAGAGAGGGAGAGGGGGAGAGAGAGAGGGAGAGAGGGGAAGAGAGAGAGAGGGAGAGGGGAAGAGAGAGAGAGGAGAGGGAAGAGAGAGAGAGGGAGAGGGGAAGAGAGAGAGAGGAGAGGGGGAAGAGAGAGAGAGAGGGAGAGGGAAGAGAGAGAAAGGGAGAGGGGAAGAGAGAGAAAGGGGAGGGGAAGAGAGAGAAAGGGAGAGGGGAAGAGAGAGAGGGAGAGGGGGAAGAGAAAGAGAGGGAGAGGGGAAGAGAAAGAGAGGAGAGGGGGAAGAGAGAGAGAGGAGAGGGGGAAGAGAGAGAGAGGAGAGGGGGAAAAGAGAGAGAGGAGGGGGAAGAGAGAGAGAGGAGAGGGGGAAGAGAGAGAGAGGGAGAGGGGAAGAGAGAGAGAGGGAGAGGGGAAGAGAGAGAGAGGAGAGGGGAAGAGAGAGAGAGGAGAGGGGAAGAGAGAGAGAGGGAGAGGGGAAGAGAGAGAGAGGGAGAGGGGAAGAGAGAGAGAGAGAGAGAGAGGAGAGGGGGAGAGAGAGAGAGGGAGAGGGGGAAGAGAGAGAGAGGAGAGGGGAAGAGAGGGAGAGAGGAAGAGAGAGAAGAAGGAGAGGGGAAGAGAGAGAGAGGAGAGGGGGAAGAGAGAGAAGGGGAGAGGGGGAAGAGAGAGAGAGAGGGAGAGGGGAAGAGAGAGGAGAGAGGGAGAGGGGAAGAAAGAGAGAGAGGGAGAGGGGAAGAGAGAGAGAGGGAGAGGGGGGAGAGAGAGAGAGGGAGAGGGGGGAGAGAGAGAGAGGGAGAGGGGGAAGAGGAGAGAGAGGGAGAGGGGGAAGGAGAGAGAGAGGGAGAGGGGAAGAGAGAGAGAGAGGGAGAGGGGGAAGAGAGAGAGAGGGAGAGGGAAGAGAGAGAGAGGAGAGGGGGGAGAGAGAGGGAGAGAGAGAAAATTGCTTGTGCTTGTCCATGGCACTTATGTTTTAGTGAACTTGTTTTGTGATGTCTTTCCCAAATTGCCTCCCAATTGAAAAAGTGGCACAGACAAGACTAGATACAACTCTTGACAAAAATAAGATTAACGTTATATGTGGGTTATACTATTAGTGCAGGGAGGTTCAACTGGCAACTGAGCTGTAACAAAATGCTATAATTTTTTCTTTCAGAAAATGAACTAACCTATGCAAAAGTCAGAAAGATTAAGCAAACTGTTCAATTATTTTCTCATAACTCCTAAAAGATATAAATCTTTGGAACTCCTTTTGAACATTCAAACTTATCCTCAATGCAGCACAGAAAATATAACCAGATTTTTTTTTTTTTTTTTTTTTTTTTTTTTTTTTTTTTTTTTTTTTTTTTTTTTTTTTGAATACATGAAAATCACTATCTGAGGATGGGTGGGTTAGCAACTCCAGTGGAACTTTATCAATACTAAAAAACAACAAAATATACAAAAAGCAAGTGGAAGTCAATCTGAGGAAACCACAAGCCACTTTTATATGCACTTAAAAAAATAAGATCTATATATACATATATAAATAAACAATGGATTAAAAGGTTCAGGATATTCTTACAGTTTTAGGCATTTACATTTGAACATTTTGGTCTCATGAATTCACTTAAATTTTCTTTTATGTACATTTACTACTGTTACAAGCATTTCACTTGAAGACTACTTCATCATTCCCCTCAAATTCATCATTTGAGGGGACAGACCTGACGTTATCAAGTGATCTTCCAAAGGTCAAGGGGGAATTTGACAAGTCTTGAGGATATGCTGGAGGCCAAAAGTTCATGTACCTCATAATACCCAAATATCCTATTTTTGGCATTTTGGGGAGATAGTGCCCTTAAAATAATGTTAATAATATGTAGAGTTGATAAAAAAAATTATGTATATACCAACATTCCTACATTCTTACATACATGCATACATATAAGTCTAATTATGAAAATAAAAAACAATATGGTATTAGTAAATAATCATAAAAAAAGATGAATAAAACAATAATAATCTTTTAACAAATCCTAGCAGACTTAAAGGATTTCATACTAACCACAAGGGGAACCTGCAGCAGCATAGACAATTCATCTAGCTCCTGGGTAGGTGTAGCTGGATGGACAATTCCTCCTTGGTTGGAAATTACTGAATATGTGCCCACAAGGACATTGTTGGCAATTGTGTGACGGAACACCTCTACTTTGAGTACATCATGAATTGTCTCCTCAGTTTCCTGTGAAGTAGAAAGTTGTAAGACAATGATAACAATAAAATACTAATAACAAAATAAATAAATACATAAATACATAAAAATACCTTTGCTGAAATATTATACACTCAAAACCAACAAGGGCAGATATACAGATCCATATTCTAAAAAACACTAAAAATGGAGCATGTGCCTCTTCACAGCAGGAGTTCAAGTTCTGAAAGCCAGAACAACATTGTATGCACCAGACAATCACTCAGGCATGGAAGAGCCTTGTTAGCTTCAGTACTCGCGACAGGACTTGGATTGAAGATAATAATATAAAGATATGCTTTTTTTCTGAATGTTTGGGAGTTTGTGAATATACAGAATCTATGCCTTCCCTTTGCAATGTTATTTTTCTCTTTCTGCATAAGAGTTTTAGCCATTTTTGTCATTTTCCAGATGGTACTAAAGTGTTGGTAGTCCATAACTCAGTGCAAGAATAAAAACAAAAATTTTCTTTGGTAATAGCATCCTCTCTGGAGCCAGCACTCTTCATGGACATTCAATACACGTTTTTTGATGGAAATAATGCAAAATCCCCTTCCTAAATACCAAATACGTGTAATTCCCCTCCAAGAGCTTTGTGCACTTGTAGCGAGTCATCCTCCTTACATCAGCCTTCAACCTAAATGCTCACAACAGCAAGTTCTCATCATCCCAGCCCACAGTCAAATTTTCATACGAGGGGATTTTAAAGTCACCCGACATTCAAGCCAACTTTTTTCATGACATGATGGTCATCCAGAACATAGGGATTAATAGTATTTAAAAGAAAAAAACATTTTCCTGAAATTTCACAGAATGGGGGAAATCAGACATGGTCACTAGGCCTAGTGTCTCCTGGGTGGCTAAGCATATGCTTATCTGATGCAACACAATTCACAAAAAAATGCAGTACATAATCTTAAGGCAAATTAGTTCATCTGCGTAAAATATAAGTTACTTGACACACATAGCTAAAAAAAAACAATGTAAGTGGAGATGGCCAAAGACAATTAAGATAAAGGCAAAAGAGAAGAGAGTAATTAGAAAAGCAGGAAATATTTCTTGGACAACACAGTACTTCTTAAAAAGGATTTTTTCCCTGTAATAATACTGGCTACATTCTATACATACATATCTGCTTTAAATACTGTGATCTGTCATGGACAGCTAACAGATTCAAGGAAACCTGATAATGGAGCGTGTTCACTTGGCATGGTACAATTTAGGTAGGTTCTAATTTGATAATATTGCATCATGAAGGCCTATAATCTCATATGATTTTAACTGGTCAACTTGGTCAACATAACACTAGCAGCAAACACTTGGACCATTTTAACCCATTGGATCTGGGGTATATGATGACCATGTCATGACAAAAATAAAGTGACCATGGGCCAGATGATGGGAGCATGCAGTCACGTAAAAATATGGCTATGAGCTGCAGCAACTAGAATGTGCCATCATGAGAAATTGGCTGGGGGTATGGTGAAAGGAATGATTCAGCATGCATGTACAGATTTTGGAGGATGATTAAACTCAGTTGGCATTTAGAACGGGGTTTTCTAGCAAGATTTCCACCATCAAACTAGGTTGGAATGTTCCATCCGTGAGCCATGGCTAGAAGAGCACTAGCTCCAGGGAGGACATTATTTCTAAGCTCAGGATTCTGTTCCTGCCTGCCATGAGTGGTGGCACAGGTTGCATTTCAGAAAATTGAATATTGCACAAATATGAAAATTTTACATAAACAGAATTATGTTTTTATAGTTACTGTTACTGCTCAGAGTTGTAGACTACCAAAACAGATATGGGGTCTGAAAATTACAAAATAAAAAAAAAAATTATAGAGAAAATGACATAGTAACATTGCAAAGAGGAGGAAACGAATCTTGATACAGCACACGTGTGATCCTGTGGGCTAGGCCACTCAAGTAGACTTATGGTCTGGATTAGGTCCACCCAGATTCAACAGGTTAGTTTTTATAAATATGAAGAATATGAATATGAAAATGATTCTGAAGATGAAGATATAGACAAGGACAAAGATGATGACAATAACAATGAGAATGAAGAATTAATCCTTTTACAACGGGTGTCCCAGATATGAGACACCCAGAAAAATAAACATTGTGGGTGTCCCGCCAGTGTGACACTGGATTGGAGCTTGTGCTCCGATTCCATCGCAGGCCTTGGCTGGCACACGGGTAGATTCCAGGCCAGCCCCATAAAGATGAAGGTGACAGTGGAGATGAAAATAAAGATGAAGATGATAACAAAAACAACAATGATAATGAAAATGAAGGACTGGCAAAATTAAACACAATACCCGTACCAAAATTCTCTCTTGAAACTCACCCTATCTATGTCAGGATGAACAAGAGCAACATAATCATTGCAGACAACCACATTTCCCAGTGCAGATAATCTCTCTTCTACACGCTGGACCTTGACTTTATCTGGAAGGTGATCACGAATGTGTTGCAATTCCTGGTCAGTTGTGCTGTTTGGTACAAGAAGCCCATGGCGGTTACCTGAAAATTAGATGTGTTAGCTTTAAAAATCTAATCAAAAATATGTCACTGGAATGTAATGTTTGTGAACTATTTCTAAAACATAGAATGTCACTGGAAAAAAATCAAACTAAAGAATCTATCCTAATACAGATATCTATAAAAAAAATCGTCTTTTACACATTAAGTTTATGAAATGGACAATTACTTTTCAGTTTTGGGTGGGAGCATATGTTATATATTTGTATCAGTGCAAAATGGACAGCAAAGACAAGTTTCAAATATACACAGGAGTATCCTCTTCAAAAGTAGCAGGCTATTTCCCCTCTTCTATCTTAGTAAGAATGGGACATAGTGGGGGAAAGTATCATATCAGGAACTATTTGGCACCCATTCTCCAGTTCTCTGGTGTCCAGAGACACCAGAGGGTCTTTCCCTTGCATCCTTGGGCTTCTCCCCTGTCTTCCCTCCATGTCCCCTTAAAGCCAGCATCCCATCCCCTGTCAATTCTCCAGGAATACCCTAATCTGCACCTCTAGCATAGCTAAGCTACCTACATTTTGTTTTCTCCTTGCATTTTGCTTGTACATAAGCCCCCTCCCCAATGTTTATTTAAGTATAGCACCTTTGGGAAGCATTTGCACAAATTTTGACATAGAAGAAAAGTGTCTTGGTTTGTATCAGTCTATCAAAATATATAGGTTTTATCTCCCAACTCAGACCCCACCTCATTCTGCATATTATCCGAAAAAGTTATCCATTTCCTGGTGTAAAGCCAAGCTCATCAAGCAATAAGGACCCACTTTAAGTTTGGGTTCATAGTAGATCAATAGTCAAGGTAATTTTCCATATTACCTCCGCCGCTCTGATATCGACAATTTTGGTATCGTTGGATTCCTCTCACTCTATACAACGCAAATATGTAGGTTTTATTTTGCAGAAATCCCCTGTTAGCGGCAAACTTGCCCCCGATAGCAGAGACAATGATGTCAGAGCAACGGATGTAATATAGAAAATTACCCAAATAATATAACCCACAGTGAAAATAACCATGGTTATTCACATGACTTCCCGCTGCAGGGAGCTGTGCACCCTGCAACCTCCCCTGAGAGGAGGCAAAGAATCCACCATGTCTTTACGGCAGGATAGATCGCACAAGGAATAGATGTATCGAAAAAGGCGGAAAATCCACCAAGCCGATGAGGGTGGGCCACTGCCTCTCTTCTGTTCATGGTATACCATGTTCATCCTGATTATACTACAATCGTCTCTGCATACAATGCTGACTATGTCAAGGTTAGTATGCTGATTCAGTGGGAATGTTAAAGTAATTGTAATATTATGTCCACCACTCCAACATCGATGATCTTTGTGTAACACTCTAGCCTGCCGTGAATATATGGTGGAGGTTTTGTTTCCTAAGCGGGGGTTGAGGGGCGGCAGGGGGTTATATCATTAGCGTTATTTAACCCCGCATTTTCCCTGGAAACTTTCATGCCCTCCCCTGCTATCGGGGCCAAGTTTGTCACTAACGGGGGATTTCTGGGCAATAAAAACTATGTATTTGCAATGTGGATAGCAAGAGGAATCCAACGATACCAAAATCGTCGATATTGGAGCAGCAGAGGTAATATAGATAATTAACAAATTCAAAAAAGCTAATCATCTCAGTTGGAAAAGCGGGAAAGGTCATATCTAATTCTGATCATACTCAAGTCTGAAAAGAAAGACACTTAAAACATTTCTAAGAAATTACCTACCTGTTACCAT
>NW_020869029.1:47500-52500 GCF_003789085.1 Penaeus vannamei | reverse complement strand
TACATTACTAGTTTTATTTTAATGAATCTGTGTACACATAGAGGGCTCCACAAGTGTATATTATTCATTGAATATAAGGGAAAAAAGAAAATTGCTATTATCAAGAATGGAAATGGTAAACAAATGAAATTAGATAGGCATGGTGATTAAATCCTTGATGAATAAGCAATTCTGAAACCATCTTTGAACAAAGAAATGAACTATGATTGCAGTGGACTTTGCATGTGCTAACATATCCTCCAAACATCAGGGTCCATTTTGGTTTGAAGGATATTCATTATTTCTTTGACTTTTAGCAGCAATGTATAATCTGCTTCAATGTATAATCCCTGTTTTGCATTAACTGGGTTTTCTTAAATGTTAGATTAGAAAAAAGTGGTAACTAATTGTGGAAGTACATATATTGTAGTAAAGGCAGATTTATGAGGTACTTTTTTCTGTAATGCCTTTTGCTACATAATGGCCAGTATTGGTTTAAGATACATGCACATTGAAAGTATTGATAAGCATATTATATTTTAGTAATTCTCTTTACACAAATAGTACAAATTTTCATTATGAGCTGAGCCTGTTTTTATCCCACACTTGTATAAGTCCCAAGGTATTAGAGCAAAGGGGAAGGGAGGATCATATTCTTTGGGAATAATGCAAGTTTCTTTGTATGGTTGCCAAAGCAGCTAGATTCAAGAAATCTGAAAGAATGCTTTATCTGAACAAACATGCAGGTTTGCATATTTGTTGCAAGTCCAGTTATATTCATTGTCTTGAAAGTAAGGGTATGAGGATGTATTGAAGTGCATGTAATACATGGTGTGGGAGCTATCCAAACCCATGAGAACAAGAACAATCATTTAGTCATTTTGTAGATCTATACAGTACCTAGTGCTTGCTACTAGTGAATATCTAGCACTTGTGGGGATAATGCAGAGTAAGAGAGATAGCCTTAACCCACTTACGACAGGTGTCCTACATATGAGACACCCAGAAAAAAAAAATTGCCAGGCGTCCCACCAGTGAGACGCCGTATTGGGGCCCACACTCCGACTCAGATGCGGGCCGTGGCTGGTGCGTGGGCAGAGTCTGGGTCAGCCCTGTGTCAATTTTGTAGCCGCCCAGAAACTTTTATTTTCGGCTTCAAAATATACCGGAGGTAATGAGTTAAAATGTAGTGATGTATGATCATTATTTTTGTTGTGCTTTCATGCTTCTTTCTATAACCTTTTTTAATCTGTACTTCAGGCCATGAAGTCGTGATTGTAAAAAATGGCATCAGGATCTGTGGAACAGGTGGAGCATTGGGTAACATACCAATCCTACAGAACAAAGCGTATTTCGAAGTGAAGCTCCAGCAGTCAGGTATGTGAACATCATTAGTTGGTGGACATACTAATAATTACTTTGTGTTGGTACTTTGTGATAAAGTGATATGCCTAGGAAGTTGCAAAGGATTATTTGTATGGTAAAGATCTTGAATTATTTATGAGTGAAAATGTATATGCATGTTGCCACTCATGTTATTGTAGTATATGATTTGCAATATCAAAAAGGTAAAAGTTTTATTTTCCAGAAAAACAGGTACTCCTGAATAAACATTTTGCATACAAACTTTTTGTTTTGCATAGAGTAACAAAATATAGAATACATAACAAAACTTTAGCATTTGAAAATCCTAACTGATATGAAGCTGATAGGAAAGTTGCCATCCATAACCTGATAAAAGCCAAGTTAAACTAATTTTATCTTTCAGGGGTGTGGGGTATAGGAATCGCAACGAGGAATGCCAATCTCAATAAGGTGCCCCTAGGAGAGGACTCACAATCATGGGTCTTGTGTTCTGATGGCTGTGTGCGACACAATGGTGAGGAGAAGTACAAAATTGCTGATATTCCTCAGGAAGGAGATATTCTGGTAAGTTTAATTCATCAGTGCAGCATAGAGTTGTCAATGGTTTGACTGTTTTGATTGATACCAGGAGCATGTAGTTTCCACAGTGATGTTGTTTTTGTCTTATACATGACCTAACCTGTTGCACATTATTATTGTTATTTGAATTAGTATGTAGGTAATGATAGTAATAATGATTATTGTAGTTATTGCTGATATTTTTAGTATCATTATTATGATGATAACATTAATAATAGTAATTAGTCCCACATAGATAAAAGAATGAGATACATATGTTAGGGAGGCCTAGTAATGAATTACTTAGTGGTGAAGTGCATAATGATAATAATGATAACTAGAGGCACTCAGAGAGCATATACCTCCGCCAAGGTAATAGGGTCACTTATGCAATAAAAATATTCTCACTTGAAGAATTATATTAAGATAACCTCTTTCTCAAGTACACTGGTAATGTTTTTGTTTCCCTATCTTGTGATGCTAATGAATTCTTTTAAGATTTCCTAGATCCGGGTCATGATCCAGATCACAACCAAAATATAATGGCATTGAAGTTAGGCTAAGACACACATCTGGTAAAGATACTATAATAATATGTAAATAACTTTTTGAGTTATCCTCACAGGATTAGGATCATGATCCGGATCACCATTAAGATTTAATGGCATCTACGTTAAGGCTAAGAAATGCCTCTGGTAAAAATGTCATAAAAATCTGTTCATGACTTTTTGAGTTATCCTGCTAACCAACTAACCAACAGACAGATTTACTAATCAATACTACCAAAAACATAACCTCCTTGATGGAGGTAGCTAGAAGTGCATATCTAAATTTGATATTGATGGTTTTCCAACCCCTGCCCCTCCTTTGACCATGGCTCCAATCACTGATACTAATACCCCCTCGATGCTTACTGACAACTGTCCATTCCAAAACACCCACTCAGGTTATTACTCAACCTCCAGAAAGCACCTCTTCGTCTCGCCCAACATTCTCCTCTCCATCTCCTACTGTGCAGTCCTCTTCAATATCTACCCCCTCTTCCCTTATTACTACTCTTTATCCTTATTGTCCTCCTTCCCATGGAACTACTCCACTCCATACCACCCAATCTTCCTCTTGCCCTCGTCCTTCCACTACCTCAGCCTCTGCAAATCTTTTGAGTACTCTCTTTGGCCCAGCCAAGTATGATTGATTCTTTGTGATTCCCCCCACATAATGAGAATACCCTTCAGCAGTGCCTCCAAAAGCAAGTAGACAAAGTTACCTTTTGCATTTGCTGCAGTCATTCACGCCTTGTCACATCTCTCTCTCTCTCTCTCTCTCTCTNGGAAAGGAATGCGATGGGAATGAATAAAGGCCGCATTGGTTGACGTTGATGCGTTGTGCAGATTTTGGCGCGTGTGATATGGGGTTGTGACTTGGAGGAGGATGGAGGAAGGAGGGAGACTCAGAGCAGAAAAAGTAGGAGAAACGAGGGTGGAAATAGAACAGCTGGGGAAGCCGGATTCGGGACCAGGAAGGAAGTGGTCATTGGTTGTTTCTGTGTGTGTGTGTTTTTTGTTTTGTTTTTCCTTTCTCTCTTCCTGCTTCTCCTTCTTCCTTCTCTCTTTCTCTTCCTCTGTTCTCCTCTCTCTCTTTCTCATGCTCTTCCTTCTTCTCTCTCTCTCTCTCTCTCTCTCTCTCTCTCTCTCTCTCTCTCTCTCTCTCTCTCTCTCTCTCTCTCTCTCTCTCTCTCTCTCTCTCTCTCCTCTCTCTTCTCTCTCTCTCTCTCTCTCCCTCTCTCTCTCTCCCTCCTCTCTCTCTCTCCCCCTCTCTCTCTCCCCCTCTCTCTCCCCCCTCTCTCTCTCTCCCTCTCTCCCTCTCTCTCTCCCTCTCTCCCCTCCTCTCTTCTCTCTCTCCTCCCTCTCTCCCTCTTTTCCCCTCCCTCCCTCTCCTTCTCCTTCTCCCTCTCCCTCTCTCCCTCTCTCTCCCTGTTTGTGTTTTATCGCCGTCTTCTGCTTCTTCTTCTCCATGCTTTTCTTTGTTTGTTTCAGATTTTTCTTTTCATCGTCCTCATTTTTCTTCATTTATTTTTCTTTGTTGTTTTATTATCCTTTCCTTTTCTCCTTCCATTTCCTTCATCATCATCATTTCCCTGTTCGTCATTTCTTTTTTTTAATTCCTCGTCTCCCTTTTAATTCCACATCTACTTCTGTCTATCTCCATTTTCTCCTATTCCACCTTTCGTACGATTTCCCGATTACGTCGCCCGCCGATCGTTTGTCTTTTTTTCTTCTTTTTTTTCTTTTTTTTCTTTCTCTTTCTCTTTTTTTATCGTGCTTTGTTTGTAGATTTACGCCATTATGCGCTTTATTGCCCGTGACAACTTCCTCCCCGTGTTGATAAACGCGGCGGAGCTCTGGCCTTCGGGGCTCGCGTCGATTTTCTCTGTTGCGCTTCTCTTTTCTGCCTTTCTCGTTCTTCTCTCTATTCTCTCTTTTCTTTTATTTCTCTCTCTCTCTTTTTCTTTCTCTCTCTCTCTTTTCTTTTTATTTCTCTCTCTCTCTTTTTTCTTTCTCCTCTCTCTCTCTCTCTCTCTCTTTTTCTCTCTCTCTCTCTCTTTCTCTCTCTTCTCTCTCTATTCTCTCTCTCTCTCTCTCTCTCTCTCTCTCTCTCTCTCTCTCTCTCTCTCTCTCTCTCTCTCTCTCTCTCTCTCTCTCTCTCTCTCTCTCTCTTTTGCTTCTCTCTTTTCCTTTCTCTCCTTTTCTTTCTCTCTTTTTTTTTTCTTTCTCTCTTTTTTCTTTTCTCTCTTTTTTCTCTCTATCATCTTCGTTTTTCCTTCTACTTTTTTTTCTTTAATTTTTTCTCTCTTTTCTGTTTTCTGTTTTTTCGCTCTTTTTACCTTCCATATGTAAGTGTATGATCATGCAGGACGCAATATAAGATTTTGTCAGTGTATGTGCGTGCTACATGTTAGTATACGTTGTGCCTATCTCCCCCCCCCTCTCTTTTCTCTCTCTCTCTCTTCCTCTCTCTCTCTCTCCTCTCTCTCTCTCTCTCTCTCTCTCTCTCTCTCTCTCTCTCTCTCTCTCTCTCTCTCTCTCTCTCTCCCTCTC
>NW_020869029.1:42500-45000 GCF_003789085.1 Penaeus vannamei | reverse complement strand
ATATAATAGTATTAATAATATATAATAACAGAAATAAAAAAGTACACGTCTATTTACACGAGAGATCAAACAGACCCAACCGAGAGACGAGAATCCTCCATTGACCGAACTTTGCGACTCTTTTGCCCCGGACGCAGCACCGCCATTTTTCTGGCAGATGAAACGGGATTTTGGATTTCGATTTCGTGGGGGGCTTCTTTTCGTTCGGAGCGGAGGGGGCGAAGGTGGAAGGGGGATGGAGGAGGAGGGGGGAGAGGGAGGGGTGGAGGAGGAGGGGGAGGAGGAGGAGGGGAGAGGAGGAGGAGGAGGAGGAGGGGGGTGAAAAGAGGAGGAGGTGAAGAGGAGGAGGAGGAGGAGGAGGAGGAGGAGGAGAGGTGAGGAGGAGGTGGAGGAGGGAGGAGAGGAGGAGGAGGTGGAGGAGGAGGAGGAGGAGGAGGAGGAGAGAGGAGGAGGAGGAGGAGGAGGAGGAATGGGAGGAGGAGGAGGAGGGAGGAAGTGGAGGAGGAGGAGAGTGAAGGTGAAGGGGGATGGAGGAGGAAGATAAAGAGGGACAGGGAGAGGAAGAGGGGGATGGGAAAGAGGAGGAGGAGGAAGGGGAAACGGAATGGGATATGGAAAGAGGAGGGATGGAGACAGAAATGAAGGAGGAGGTGGAGTTAAGGACAGGGAGAAGACGGACAGAGGAAAGGAGGAGGAAGGGAAAGAGTAGGAGTAGGAAGAGACGGAGACGGCGGCTGAGATAAGAGTTGGACGTGGAACGGGAGATGGAGGAAAAAGAAAAGAAATAAAAACACGGAACTGGCGAAGGACACGGTGATGGAGATGGAGATTGAGAAAGAGAAGGAAGCGGAAACGATGGCTGAATCAGGGAACGGGGGCGGTGCGCGAGATAGAGGGAAAGGAGAAAGGAGAAGGAGGAAGAAGAAGAAGAGAAAGGAAAAGAAGAAGAAGAAGAAGAAGAAGAAGAAGAAGAGAAGAAGAAGAAGAAGAAGAGAAGAAGAAGAAGAAGAAGAAAAAAAGGAGAAGAAGAAGAAGAAAAAGAGGGTGAAGGGGGAGAAGAAGAAGTAAGAGGAGAAGGAGATGAAAAGAAAGAGGGAGAAGGAAGGAAGGAAGAGGAGAAGGAGGTGGAGAAGAAGGGCGAGCAGGAGGAGAAAGGGGAGGCGGTGAACTGTGACCCTTCCGGAGGCGTCGGCGGCGGGCGTCTTCGCAGGGGATGATGAGGGAATATCGATTGCTGGTCAAGAGGATATGTCAGCCCCGGCAAGTGATGAGTGCCGGGCGCCGCGGGGACTTGCGTGGGGCTAGCGGGTTCTCGAAGGTTCCCGTTTTTGCTTTGGTTAGTGCTTAGTGGTTTGTTGTTATGGCTGTTATCATCGTCGTCGTGATTGTTGCTGTTGCTGTTGCTTTTATTTATCATCGTCGTCGTCATTTGTTTTGTTATTGTTGTTATCATCATTTTTATCGGAATTATCGTAATTATTATTGTTGTTGTTGTTGTTGCTTTTGTGGATTTCATATGATAGACCTTTTTTTAAGGAAATCATAAGTATAGGTTTGACTTGCATTCTCTCTCTCTCTCTCTCTCTCTCTCTCTCTCTCTCTCTCTCTCTCTCTCTCTCTCTCTCTCTCTCTCTCTCTCTCTCTCTCTCTCTCTCTCTCTCCCTACCTCTCTCGTTCTCTCTCTTTCTCTCTCTTTCTCTTCTCTCTTCTCTCTCTCTCTTCTCTCTCTTCTCTCTCTCCACTCTCTTTCTCTCTCTTTCTCTCTCTTTCTCTCTCTTTCTCTCTCTCTTTCTCTCTCTCTTTCTCTCTCTCTTTCTCTCTCTCTCTCTTCTCTCTCTCTTCTCTCTCTCTCTCTCTCTCTCTCTCTCCTCTCTCTCTCTCTCTCTCTCTCTCTCTCTCTCTCTCTCTCTCTCTCTCTCTCTCTCTCTCTCTCTCTCTCCCTCTCCCTCTCTCTCCCCCTCTCTCTCTCTCTCTCTCTCTCTCTCTCTCTCTCTCTCTCTCTCTCTCTCTCTCTCTCTCTCTCTCTCTCTCTCTCTCTCTCTCTCTGTCTCTCTCTCTCTCTCTCTCTCTCTCTCCTCTCTCTCTCTCTTCTCTCTCTCTCTCTCTCTCTCTCTCTCTCTCTCTCTCTCTCTCTCTCTCTCTCTCTCTCTCTCTCTCTCTCTCTCATCTCTCATCTCATCTCTCTCTCTCTCATGGAGTGTATCGCTCCTTCGGCAAGGTCGGCACTCGGAGGGCTCTTCTCGTTTGGCACTCTCTATGGCACTCCAGGGTATAGGCATGCCCTTGGTTCCTGCGCGCCCGGGGACCTCCCACTCAGAGACCGTAAGTCCGCGAGCCTTCGGATAAACAGACGTCGGCTCATCGGACGTTTTAACGAGGTCGTGGCGGGGCGGCGAAAGAAGTGGAAGAAGTAAGGAGAAAGTAACGGAAGGGAAGAAGAAAGTAACGGAAGAGAAGAAGAAAGTAACGGAAGGGAATGGTGTGAAACGAATGAAAGGAG